>JAGXOD010000039.1:1587500-1610000 GCA_020368025.1 Brachyhypopomus occidentalis | reverse complement strand
AGAACTGGGCTTGCGGTGAACCGTTAACACACAATAAAAGCATGAGCAGAGCTGCCTGGATCCCAGCGTGGCCTGACCACTGCCGCCACACTCACCCGCTCACTTCTCTGTAGTGCTTCCGTTTCCGCCCCCACACACACACACACACACACACACACACACTCCCTCCCTCCCGACTCTTTCGGTCGCTGCACAGACCAGCCATTGTCTCCTCGTCTAGACTGTCCGTGTCTCCTCCCGCAGGTGACGACGCCAGCCGAGCTCGACCCCTGCCGTCCCCGCCCCATCGCTCGTCCCTTTCAGTGACCTCCATCGCGGGCCGGGCGGCTGGCGGTCCACTGGCGCGCGCGTCTTCGTCTCCGCCGAGCTCGGACAGCCCGCGGGCCCGATAATCGCTCGTGCACGGGGGACGCGCGTGCACTGTCCCGCCCTCCCCCAGCGCTCGGGCGGACAGACGCCGCGTCTCTTCGCCGCTAGACTGTCCTACTGCTCCTGGCTTCGCTCCCATTGTCGGACCAGGTATGAGGTCATTGTCACGGGATCTCAGCAGAGAAAGAGGTCGCTTGCTCCAGCTAGCCGCCTCTGAATGGCGAGCGGGTGGAGGCATGTTGCTTCAAAGGCGTGGGCGGGTGGGGGTCAGGGCCCAAACAGCTGGGCGGTTGAAAGCCGCCCCAGATCACCGCCCCTCCCCCACACGCGCTGGCTACAGCGGGTTTTGAGAGCTCCTCCGTAGACAGACTGCATTAGTGCCGTCTGCTCTACAGGCACCTCAGAACAGCGCGTCAGTGGGGTAGCGCTAATGCTAACAAAATTAGAAAGCCTCTCAGAGTGTCTCTTTCACATGCTTTAAAATTCCCAGGGGGATTGAAGCGTCTTTTCTTTAGTTGTTTACCAATTTCTATGCAATTTGAAGTGCTGTGCAGTGTGTTCAAAGCATCCCTGGTCCTTGACCTGTATACGGGGAAGTTGTAGTGTCCCTTGCTTTGTCCTTGTTGCCCACGACAACAGCTACTGCGACGCAGTGAAACAGTACCATTACCCCTAACTGGTTTGGCAAAGAAATGTCCCACAGAGACAGTTATTAAGAAAAGATTCTATAAGAAAAGGTCTCTCCAGTCAGCCAGATATGACTCACGGAAACCTGCCAATTGTATTATACACTTGGAATTTTAAAGTGGATCTCTAATAGAAGGAAACATTTTCCAGGGATCGCAAAGAAATAGAGATCTAAAGAGATCCCTAGAAGTGGGGGTATCACCGACTACTGTCTGGACCCATGAGCTGTGACAGAGATGACCCTGAGGCTGTGTAGTCCACCCTGGGCACCCTGGACCCATGAGCACAGAGATGACCCTGAGGCTGTGTAGTCCACCCTGGGCACCCTGGAGCCATCAGCACAGAGATGACCCTGAGGCTGTGTAGTCCACCCTCGGCACGCTGGAGCCATCAGCACAGAGATGACCCTGAGGCTGTGTAGTCCACCCTGTCCATCAGCACAGAGATGACCGAGATGCTGTGTAGTCCACCCTGGGCACCCTGGAGCCATCAGCACAGAGATGACCCTGAGGCTGTGTAGTCCACCCTGGGCACCCTGGAGCCATCAGCACAGAGATGACCCTGAGGCTGGGCACAGAGATGACCCTGAGGCACCCTGGAGCCATGAGCACAGAGATGACCCTGAGGCTGTGTAGTCCACCCCCTGGGCACCCCTGAGGCTGGAGCCATGAGCACAGAGATGGCCCTGAGGCTGTGTAGTCCACCCTGGGCACCCTGGAGCCATCAGCACAGAGATGACCCTGAGGCTGTGTAGTCCACCCTGGGCACCCTGGAGCCATGAGCACAGAGATGACCCTGAGGCTGTGTAGTCCACCCTGGGCACCCTGGAGCCATGAGCACAGAGATGACCCTGAGGCTGTGTAGTCCACCCTGGACACCCTGGAGCCATGAGCACAGAGATGACCCTGAGGCTGTGTAGTCCACCCTGGGCACCCTGGATCAGCCATGAGCCCATGAGACAGAGATGACCCTGAGGCTGTGTAGTCCACCCTGGGCACCCTGGACCCATGAGCACAGAGATGACCCTGAGGCTGTGTAGTCCACCCTGGGCACCCTGGAGCCATGAGCACAGAGATGACCCTGAGGCTGTGTAGTCCACCCTGGGCACCCTGGAGCCATGAGCACAGAGATGACCCTGAGGCTGTGTAGTCCACCCTGGGCTTAGACCACCCAGGAGCCCAGCCTGGCTACAGGCCTAGGGAACCACCCCAGAGCCAGCAGCCAAACAACCTAATGTACAGTATATAAATAAACGGTGGCCTATGGCAGTGATCCACACCCTCTGGGTCCGTTTCTTAAGGCTGTCAGGCTTTGCAACCCCTGAAGATACATGTTAAATATACAGGTCTACTAGGCAGGTCTTGCTCCACCAGACCAGAGTGCTTGTAGGTCCTTGGGAACGTCTGTAATGTGAGTGCGTGGTCTTCTGCAGCTCAGGTCCCAACGTTTTGCTATTTTGTGTGCTAATCCACTCTGTGGAATATTAGTCCATTTAGTATTTTGCAGTTGTTGGTAATAGCTGATAAATACTTGTCTTGTTTATCAGTTTATAACCAACATCACTTGGGTCTTTTGGTTATGCGCACGTGCGTTGAGCTAGTCATAAAGACCCCAAGGTTACCGTGGAGACTCTAAGGTAAATATAATGTAAGTTTCCCCATGTAGCACTTGCTTGTGTTTTAAAACGTGGCTGATGTTTTATATGGCTAGCTGTCCTGTTAGCCATTCACGCTATCCTGTTAGCCATTCACGCTATCTTGTTAGCCATTCAAGCTATCCTGTTAGCCATTCACGTGTGCTCATTTCATCAGAGAGTCTGTGGGTTGGTCATTTTGTCAGTCAGTCAGTCTGTGGGTCTGTCAGTTTGTCCGTCAGTCAGATCGTCTGGCAAAAGCCACATACAAACTCCCAACTCGAGCTGCTAGTTTCACTGAGAATAACTTCCTGTGGGGGGGTTTCCATGGTGATGGGCTGCTGTTAGCTCTGGCTTATTACCCAGAACTTGCTCGTTCTTCACATAAATTGTAAAATCCAGTTAAAATCTCAGCGCTCTGCAGTGCCTTGTGGACACCACTTCTGCGGTGTTGTGTTCGCAGGCAGAGGCTGCTGTGTGTGAAGTGAGGGGCTCCCTGCCTCGATTAGCTCTGTCGATTATAGCGTGGTCATAAAGTATATTCCTATTTATTTAATTCAGATTTATATGTACATCTGAATTATATTATCTGACTTATATATGATGTGGCAATAATGGAGAAAATCCTTTTCTTTTTGACGGCATAATCTGTGGGTCAGCAGAAGCCCTTTTGAAGTGTGGTAGATTTTTTACCGAGGGACCCATCCAAATCGCACACACACACACACACACACAGACACACACACACACATGTACACAGACACAAAGACACACACCCACCCACCATCATTAAACCAGTTCTCAAAAGCTGGAATTTTACAACCATTGTGATTTTCAGGATGTTGAACAGCGATTGTTTGCCACCTGATTGTTTGCTCATTCTCCCCGATGGCTGCGGTAGAAGCGCGTAGAGGAAAATACAGTGTAGCTGGGGCCTGAACTGGGGAGTTTGGCCTGGTGGCTTGTGGGATTTTTCACTCAGCGTTTATCTTGTGCCCTCGTGTATCTCAGCTGAATCACCCAAATGCACGCTAAACTTTTTTTTGCATGTTACACTGTGTGGGGCTCATTTACGTGTATTCCCTATCCTGTCTGAAAACTTGATGCCACCTGATTGTTTGCTCATTCTCCCCGATGGCTGAGTGGCACAGCCGTTGGGAACGGGAAGGTGCGGTCTTGAGTGTGTGTTCCAGACGCAACTCTGGTTCCTCCTGCCCTAGTCTGGGTCGTCGTGGTGAAGGGGGCCCCAGACGGTCCCCACCACCACCCCCTTACTCCACCCACTCCCAACCACTGGCCCTGCCTCGCAGTCTGAGGCCTGGAGGCCCTGATAGAGGTGAATACTGCTGTAACCATGAGCTGTGCCGTCAGACAGACACGCTTGCTCCAAGCATCACGGGGCCAAATGAAATCATTCAGAATGCAGAACTCAGTGTGACTGGTGTAAGACGTTGGTGTAAGGTCCAAAAATGGCTGAACAAACTGGTAAATCCACCTGGTTGAAACGATCGTCCTGATGGAAATACCAGTTTAGAATAGAAATGAACAGCTAGGGCCTCTTTTGTCTTGTCTTTAAATGACGGGTGAAGTCCTGTGTCTGGGTCTGAGGTGTCACTGCATCACCTACGTGCACAGGCATGATGCTCCCCGTCTTAAAGGGCCGGCGCTCCAGTACTGTTTGAGGAAGTGCGGAACAATCCCTGCTCTGTCGCCCAAACCTTCGTACAGAACGGAAGCTTCCGGTTTTTGGTGAGAAACCCCTGACATTTCCCGTTGACGTCTCACCTTAAAGCCTCAGTCTGCGTCATCGATCTGCCGCTCGGATGCGCAGTTCTACTCGAGGCGCTCAAAGCCATTTCTCCATGACCTGACGTGGCAGGTGGTTTCAGACGGGTCAGGTGGTTGACCCCTCGCCTTTACGAAACACACTAGCTGAAGAATCTTTCTTGGTCCAAACTCTTATTCCTTGATGTCTTTTTCTCTATTACATCTTACTTGCAATAAGCTAATGGTGTCATTTCAGTACACACAAGAG
This sequence comes from Brachyhypopomus occidentalis, assembly GCA_020368025.1. Lineage (NCBI taxonomy): Eukaryota > Metazoa > Chordata > Actinopteri > Gymnotiformes > Hypopomidae > Brachyhypopomus > Brachyhypopomus occidentalis. The sequence goes on along the minus strand of JAGXOD010000039.1, from coordinate 1,605,276 downwards.
GAAGGAGGCGTTTATGGCATCTCGCCAGTGTGGGAGGGAATAGAATCTTTGAGGACTTTTGAAAAAACACATGTGTCTTCTTACAGGAATCCCAGTGGGAATGTGTAATGTTGGACTATACTCCGCCTCTCTCTCTCTCTCTCTCTCTCTCTCTCTCTCTCTCTCTCTCTCTCTCTCTCTCTCTGTTATATACTGTATTTGCATGGATGAAAAGAACATTTATCCACCCAGAATTGTGTGTCAAACCCTAAATCAGTGTGCTATATGTGTGAGTCACGAAGGAATGAATGTCTATATAGATGTAGATGTCTTGCTGTCTCAGTACCAGTGTCAACCTCCTGGACAACATGCCTGTTCTGAGAGGATCCGTTTGCATCTGTTCGCAAGGCCCAAACAGCACTGATTATGGTGCGACACTGATCTGAGGTCAGCTTTCAGGCTTACGGAGCTTCCAAATTGCTGTGCAAACGATGTGTCATCGCTCCGGAAACGTTTCAGGAGGAAGCGCCTCTCCTTCCCCGTAGTGGGTGGCTGGGGGGCGGAGGGCAGGTCCGGGACTTTGACAGACAGGAGGAATGCTGGTCGGAAAAAGTTTTTTCACTTTTCTTTGCCGTTTTTTCTTTGTTTAAGCCTGTCCACTTCTTGTTTCCGCTTAAGCAAACGCGAGAGCGCTACGTCCTGTTTTCACGGGTTTGCATGGGCACCGTTCAGATAAGAGGAGAGCAAACACGGCAGAGATGCCAGCCTGCACCTGCGCCGAGATGTCAGTGCGCTGAAGCAGACATGAGCGGAGCCGACAACAGTCATTTATTTCCCGTTGCATTCATTGTGATGCACCGTTGCGACTTCTTCCGCGTTCTTCCACAGACTTTTGGTAACCTGTCTGGAAGCAGATCTATTCTGGTCAATAACACCTTTTCTTGGCATGCACTGTGGCTGCATTTCTGCTGGTGTTTTTTCCTGGTCTGGATGCCACTGGCTGATGGAACGGAGGAATGTAGAAGCCGTGTGACGGTCAAGTGCGTGCGCCCTGGTGCGCGCGCCCCCTTGCACGCAGATGACCTTTGCTCCTCCCGGCCCTGATGATCTATGGTCATCTGACCCACATGGGGGGGGGGGAGCTCCACTACCATAAAAAAATCAACCACTCTGTGGTTGGAAAATGTTGTATACGAAACTCCGACACTCCCTGGTTGGTCATAGTGCTGAGACCAGGGTCTGGAGGTGCTGCCTGTCTGCCTACAGCAGGGCTACACTTCCCTGCAGGTTTCTGATAGCACACCGTCTCCCTTCTTTGGCATAATGGTGCACTGTTCTTCTCACTGTAGCCCTCGTCCTGCTCCGACCCTGTCGCAGATACAGGCGGCATGCGGGCGACGTTGCATAAGGTCGAAGGTCAAGGAGAGGAGCCTTTGTGTTCTTGATTTCTTTTCGTTTCTTTTTCTTTTTTTCTGTTTCCCTTCTGTTCCATTTTCCAAGTCTGAGGCTGCAAGTTTGGTCTTGTTTAATCTCGGCTGCCTACTGTAAACGGGCTTTAATTACCTAATGGTGTTGGGGAAGAGAGTTTTGCTGTTGTCATTTATCCTAACTGGGAATTTTCCCATCTACCATGTCACTCCGGAGAGCTCAGCTTGCTCCGTAAGCCCCCGCGGCTCTCGCCCGAGCTCGGAAATTTGGCTCCGCGTCGAAAATGGTACGGACCAAAGCCCAGAGCAAAGAAGGAAACTTTCGGGCTACGTGAGAGTGCCTGGATTGCGTAAGAGAAGCTGAACGTACGGAGACTGCAGGGGGGATCTGATTCCCAGTCATATTTGCTTTTGCTTAGTGATCTTTGTAGAAGCAGATTGAGCTGTTTTGGGTGGTTAAATGAAGAAGAACCCTGAGTGAGAAACAAACATTGAACAATCACATCTCTGGGTAACAGATTTGATCTTTCATGCTTTAACCTAGTTTTATATCCTGGACGTCACCCAAACAGGACGTGTCTTGTCTCTGCACAGATTTCACAATAAGGTGTTAAGAGGAGAAGATCTTCCCGCCCCCCAGCAAGACAATATGAATCCCATCAAAACGTAGGTGCAGAGGTTTGGCTAAAGTGTTGTAAATCTGTATCTTGGTGTCCGGTAACGCAGTGAGCACACCTGCGGAGTGTTCTATTGCCCCGCCCGCCCCATGGCCACGATCCAATACTGAACAAGTCCCCTTAGGAGGCGGGGCCTCAAGCCAAAGGGGAGGTGCCAGAATCGAGTTGCTCCAGTTGCTTAGAAAAACTCAGCGCAAGCAGTGCCTAAAACTTACACAGCAGCTCAAACCATACTCTCATAATCATACGTGGTTGGATACAATATCCTACACTATAACTATCATAGCTGTGGCGGAATATTAGCTTACTTACAATCATAAGTAAACTAATATTACAGATTACAGGTATCATGTACATGCCCTTATACTTCATACAAAATCCTTTACATATTCACATATACTTCTTTGATAATTATCGGTTAAAATGAATAAACATGCTGATCTGCGCAGGCCATTGGTCCTTCAGAATGCATATGCACATGACCTGATTTCTTAATTTCTTTTATTTTAAGAAGCTTTATGCATTATGCATTATATGAAAAAAATCAGTGCTTGTTCTGTTTCAAATCAGAGGAGAAGCTTCCCATTGTGCTGTGCTGGACCTGGGAGCTTGTAGTCCTGGCAGCGCTCACAGCAGTTGGACGGGAGTTGAGACACAGGGCAGGATGTTCTGTCTTCGACGTCCCATGTCATCTTCCCGGGTTGGGGGAGGGGGGAGGGGACGCGTGGCCGGGAGCCGATGTGGGAACGGCGAGCTGTAGCGGCTGCAGAGGGAGCTGTTACCTTACAACAACAACGTGTCTTCTGGATGCTCACTCACTCTGACTCCGTCTCACAGTTTTCGTCAAGTTTGTTGCATTTAAGATTTATTTTCGCAGTTTGTGATATAATGGAATTTCTCTCTGTGTCTCTCTCAGTTGTTGTGTGTCTTGTTGCTGTGTGTGTGTGAAGTTAAAACTCCACACACTCCTTGGTGATTCCATGGTGCAGTGAAACACACTCCCTCCCTGTACAGACTCAGGGGTGCTGGTCTGTATAGAGGGATAGAGGCAAGTGATGAGAGTTTCTGCATTGCCTGCCATGTATGAATACACTGACTCTTGAAGTGTGTGTGTGTGTGTGTGTGGCTGTGTGTGTGTGTGCACGCACAATGTAAAGATCATGTAGTAATTTCTAGGAAACATTTCTGATGAGGTGATTCTGATGCTCAATCACACACCCACACACACACACGGACACACACACACTCAACCCAATGCTCTCCCCCTCCGGTGGTTTACAGAGGAGTCGGCCTTCAGAGCTCGACGTGGAGGAATGCTGTCATCAGCATGGTTCCGCCCAGCCGGTTGCCCGTGCCCCCCCCACCACCACCAGCACCACCACCACCACCACCACCACCCCACCCACCCACCAGCACTGTAATCCTTCACATCACCTGTGTTTATCAGTCTGTTTTAGTTACATTCACGCACATGAGTAAAAACCTGTTGCCAGGATTTCAACTGTGGGTGTCCTTACCTCATATGCAGGTGTTCACACACACACACACACACACATGAATACACACCCTTTTCTCTTTATAACAATAACAGTACGTTGGCTTTCTTCACAGCCAACCATCCAGATCTCCAGCTCTGTGTATTTTCCCTCGCTTTGTGGCAGTATTAAGCGAAATGACTCGGCTCAGCTGGGACTGGAGTTTCCTAATGAAATGACTCATTCCTGGACGTTGGCTGTGGCCAGATCAGGAGCACTCTGTAGATCTTGCCGGAGGGCCCATTACAGTATTGGTTTATGAGGTTAGCTTTTCATCAGGAGTGACGCGGGCCATACCATTGAGGTCGCATGTGGCGGGGGAGTCTGGGTGGGGAGTGATTGGTTTTTGGGTATTCCTGCCTACTTCTGTTGCCAGCGTGTGAGGTCAGGCCTTTATTTCAGGAAAGAAGACCCTAAAATAGCAGGCTGGCTCCCCCCGCTGACACGTCCAAGGAGCTGCTTGCTTGCAGGAGGGAGGACCTACCCAGATCTTCAGGACATCGGATGAGTTTAACCTAAAGCACCATGTTAATACCCAGATGTTCAGGCCAGAGTTTAACCTAAAGCACCATGTTAATACCCAGATCTTCAGGCCAGAGTTTAACCTAAAGCACCATGTTAATACCCAGATGTTCAGGCCAGAGTTTAACCTAAAGCACCATGTTAATACCCAGATCTTCAGGCCAGAGTTTAACCTAAAGCACCATGTTAATACCCAGATGTTCAGGCCAGAGTTTAACCTAAAGCACCATGTTAATACCCAGATCTTCAGGCCAGAGTTTAACCTAAAGCACCATGTTAATACCCAGATCTTCAGGCCAGAGTTTAACCTAAAGCACCATGTTAATACGTAGGTCTCACCTGGACATTTATGTCTGTTGGGCTTGTAAGAATGAAAGCTGAATGCAGGAGGTGTTATTGTTCATTACTCCGTCTACAAGGTTATGTCGTGACCTTGAAGGCCCCTGTGTTGCACATTACAGTTGGTGATAGCTGATTATTTCAGAGCTTGTTAAGATCCTTAAAATCGCAGCTGAACTTGGACTGTGGGATTCAAACCACTTTTCCCACAGCTTGGGTTCGACTCTAAGCAGAGAGCTTAGACCACACTGTATCTGCCCTGGCGTAGCCTGATACCTCGAATGTGTTCTGGACGGGCCCGTAATGCTGAAGAAAAAAAGTGACATTATATTTATTTATTTCTCTCTCTCTCTCTCACTCACACACACACACACTCACACACACACACACAGCTGTGGAAGCTGGATTCTGGGAAAACAGACACGCTTCGCATGCCTCTCGTGGATGCTTGTGGTGAGGGCATATATGCTTCCAGAGGCTTTGACAGAGCACTTGTGGTGTTCCAGTGTTGGAGCTGCAGCTCGTAAAAGTCCGCCATAGGCTCCCTTAAAGGGGCACATAGGCTTCCTTAAAGGGGCACATAGGCTTCCTTAAAGGGGCACATGCGGGCTTCCTTAAAGGGGCCCATAGGCTTCCTTAAAGGGGCACATAGGCTTCCTTAAAGGGGCAAATAGGCTTCCTTAAAGGGGCACATAGGCTTCCTTAAAGGGGCACATAGGCTTCCTTAAAGGGGCCCATAGGCTTCCTTAAAGGGGCACATAGGCTTCCTTAAAGGGGCCCATAGGCTTCCTTAAAGGGGCACATAGGCTTCCTTAAAGGGGCACACGCGGGCTTCCTTAAAGGGGCCCATAGGCTTCCTTAAAGGGGCCCATAGGCTTCCTTAAAGGGGCACATAGGCTTCCTTAAAGGGGCACATAGGCTCCCTTAAAGGGGCCCATAGGCTCCCTTAAAGGGGCACATAGGCTTCCTTAAAGGGGCACACGGGCTTCCTTAAAGGGGCACATAGGCTTCCTTAAACTTTGCCCAATAAAAAAAGTTGTTGGCTAATGGGCTACAGCGCTTGGCTAATGGGCTACAGCGCTTGGCTAATGGGCTACAGCGCTTGGCTAATGGGCTACAGCGCTTGGCTAATGGGCTACAGCGCTTGGCTCGTTGGCGAACCTTGTCCCGTGGGGGTTTGAGAGACGTTCGGTTTGCTTGTTTGTTCGCTGTGGTTTATCGTGTGTCCCGCTGCACCTCACAGTTACTGTCCTCCGTGTTACAGCCCCGGGAGGAGCAGACGCTTCCAGAAGGAGCGAGTGGGATCTGGGTCTGTTCATGAATGTTTATGGGCCAAAGCTGTTAGCTGTGTGGTTGAACCGGCCAAGCACACTGGCAAAGCCGATTTTACTCACAAAGTTGGGAGTCATGGAGAAGCTTTGCTTTGTTGTTTTTATTTTTTTTATTTTTTGACAACTTGTTTTCATCGAGTTTATGGGATGGAAGTGCCGTTTTGAGTGGTATTCTGTAATAAATACGCCATGGTTCTTTCCTAACACATTTGACCTTTGACCTACGCAGATTTATTTGTGTTTCACCTTCCCTTTGTAGTCGGGAAGCCTGCAGAAATGAGAGAAACTCGTGCGATAATCAGGGATTTGAGGGTCTGCGGTGTTGGGAGCAGCTAGGCTGTATCAGGCCCCATGAAAGTGTGTATTAAGCTGTGTGTGTGTGTGTGTGTGTGTGTGTGTGTGTGTGTGTGTGAAGACACATTTTCGCCCTTTTGACGAAAGCGCTGTGTTTCCAGGAAGCTCTGTGATGTGCACGTATCACGGACTCGTGGTACACACCACCTCAGGGACGTACAGTACATTCTTCATAGTTCTCCACATTTCTGAGTCTCGTTCAGAGGTTGAGGGGTTTATACTGATGAGATGCAGGAAGCCCCACCCAGCCAAGAAGCACAGAGTGTAAGAGTGGCCTCTGATGTGCCGAACGCTTTTGATGTTTTACTAGGAATATCCATCACCTGAGCAGGTGTATACAGAGGGCATTACCTGATAAGATACAAATCAATAAAAGAGTTGTTGGTTATGTGTGTGTGTGCGTGCGCGCGCATTTGTATGCATATGCGTTGACTTCCTGTAATTCATTTTAGCTGAGGACAGTGTTTGCCTGCCTGTCAGGCTGTAGGTGAGTGCAGTCGTTGGGAATGCACTGGAGACGGCCTGTCAGAACTGGGTTTTGTTTTCCTTATCCCTCCCTAAGCCCTGGCTACTGTGGTCAAAGAGCCGTGCTTGAAGGGTGTGTGTGTGTGCGTGTGTGTGCGTGTGTGTGTGCGTGTGTGTGTGTGCGCGTCCACGCGTGTTTGCTCTTCCTCACATATTTGTGCGACTATATATGGGTGATAATTGTGTGTAAGGTGAATTCAGTGTCAGGCTTGTGCTATGCAGGGCATCATATTGTTTGTTTCACAACTGGCCCGAAACCATACCGAAACTCAAACAGCAACCTGACCGTCGAATCAGAAATTCTGTTTACTTCACGTCAATCTGTTTATTATACTATTTATTATACAATGTATTATACTATTTAATATACAAAACAGGGGTCGTGGTTAATGAAGTTCATTTTTTCTACCTTGACTGCAATGTGCTGGACATCAGGAACATTTCACTAAGCGACTGTCACCTTTCGGAGGACCCGATAGGTCAAGAAATAATAGGTCAATAGGTCAAATGGCCTGCCAACCAAAATGTCATAGTGCCAGCGTCATTTTCCCGTGCCTGGCCAACCTCAGCAGCGCAGTTATGTAAGTGTTCACTGGGACGTTTCCTTACTATGTGGGTTGTTACCCGCGGAGGAGTTTTATCAAGCACCTGTTCGCTAACGAAGTTAGCACAGCACAGTGTAGTCTCCATGTTTAACGCTCCTTGGGCGAATGCCATTGGTGAGGCATTAGTTTGTGTACCAGCCAAAGTGTCTAGAAAATGTGACACACACACACACTCTGCTTCGTGTTAAGCCGCATCGACTAACCGGCTTTGCTCTTTTGTTTTGTTTTAGTTAAAGCCTTTCAGCTTTCCCACAATCCTCAGCACAGGCAACGCGGTTGCAAAAGGTTTCCTGTGCTCTGCCAGGTCTTGAGTCTCTTGGCAGTGGTGCGTGGCTGAGGGTGAGATGGTGTGTTTTAGGGTCAGATGGTGTGTTTTACTGTGAGATGGTTTGTTTCAAGGTGAGATGGTGTGTTTTAGGGTCAGATGGTGTGTTTTACTGTGAGATGGTGTGTTTTAGGGTCAGATGGTGTGTTTTACTGTGAGATGGTTTGTTTCAAGGTGAGATGGTGTGTTTTACTGTGAGATGGTGTGTTTTAGGGTCAGATGGTGTGTTTTACTGTGAGATGGTGTGTTTTAGGGTCAGATGGTGTGTTTTACTGTGAGATGGTGTGTTTTAGGGTCAGATGGTGTGTTTTACTGTGAGATGGTGTGTTTTAGGGTCAGATGGTGTGTTTTACTGTGAGATGGTGTGTTTTAGGGTCAGATGGTGTGTTTTAGGGTCAGATGGTGTGTTTTACTGTGAGATGGTGTGTTTTAGGGTCAGATGGTGTGTTTTACTGTGAGATGGTGTGTTTTAGGGTCAGATGGTGTGTTTTACTGTGAGATGGTGTGTTTTAGGGTCAGATGGTGTGTTTTACTGTGAGATGGTGTGTTTTAGGTTGAGAAGGTCTGTGTTAGTGTGGCATGTTAGATGTGGCTGGGTACTGTGATTGCAGCTAGGTGCTCGGAACGGCGTGGTACCATGTGGTGTGACCTGTTGTAGCTGCTTGTGGTGTGGGTGGAGGGGGCGGTGTTGCTGCTGAGTACAGATCAGCTTGCGCAAATCTGATTGACTTGATCCTCTAGGCTTCCAGCTTAGTAGGTGGAGGGCTGGGCGTAGGTGGGTGGAGGGGGGTGGGGGAGTCATGTGCAGTCAGTATCTGATGTCTAACATATATAGGCATATATACAGTATATAACATATATATATACATATATATGTAAGAGGGAGAGAGAGACCGAAGACTGGCGTGTTTGTATGTGCCCATGCATGCACTCGTGTGAGAGAGAGTGTGTGTGTGTGTGTGAGAGAGAGAGTATGTGTGTGTGAAAGAGAGTGTGTGTGTGTGAGAGAGAGAGTGTGTGTGTGTGTGAGAGAGTGTGTGTGTGTGTGAGAGAGTGTGTGTGTGTGTGTGTGTGAGAGAGTGTGTGTGTGTGTGTGTGTGTGTGTGTGTGTGTGAGAGTGTGTGTGTGTGTGTGTGACGTGTTCCTGTGCACTGAGCTTTGTTTACGTAAGGCTGGAGATTAAAGCCATGACAGACCTGCTAGTGCAGCTTTCAGCACAACTGCAGTGGGCAATTAAGGTGCTACTGATGATGAGGAAGATGAAGCAGCCCCCCCCCAACCCCCATGTCCGCTTTAATCTCAGCCGCTCCAGAAGTGGCGTGCCGTCCCCGCGGGCGCCGCCCCCTCGTCCCCAGATGAAGCCAAGACGCTGCCATCACACTGTTTGGAATAATGACGCTCAATTTTGGAGGGAAGTGGCAGAACAAACGCAATAGCGCAGGAATACAAAAGTGGATGGAGATGAAAGGCGGAGCGGATGGAGCTCGTGGGGGGGTGGGCGTAGGAATATGTATGTATGTGTGTGATCACAAACACTCTTGTACCCGAGCGGAGCTCTCGCCCTGATTCCTGACCCTGCGGAAGACGGGGACAGAGAAGTGCAATTTGTTCCTTTGTGTGGCTGGATCACAGGGGGACAGCGTCCGTCTCGGTGTCTCACTGTGTCTTTCTCTCTGTCTCTCTCTGCTTCTCTCTCTCTCTCGCCGAGTGTAATTTCGCTACAGGAGCAGGTGGTCCAGCCTGGGGTGACTTTACTTTCTTTCACGCCTGCTTTGTGTTGTCGCGGAGGCCGGCGGACTAGCGCTGACTAGGCTTGTGGCCTGCGGAGACTTTCAGACGGCGCGTCGGGTAGGGATTAGAGGAGGCACGGGGCCTGGGGCCCAGGGGCCGTGCTCTGGGAAGCAAGGGGAGAGAAGCTCAGTCGTCACGGTGCCCCCGGCCCCTGGCCGACGCTCCCTGAGCAGGCTTTGCGTCGGCCTTCACCTCCTCCTCCAGCGCCATGCTGTGCCTCCTTAACGACAGCACGTCGGGGAGGAGAGGGCTGCTCAGCTGTTTCTGGTCTCCAAGGGCCACAGGGGCAACAGAGGGTTTGGTTTTTTTTTTTTGCTGGGTCCACAGTCATACTTGCCCGGCTGTTCCAACCCAACTGCCCCACTCCTCCCTACCCCAACTGCCCCACTCCTCCCTACCCCTCAGGACTTTGTGGTCAAGCATGGGGGTTTCAGCTCCCACAGCCAAGACGCTGTGTCTGGTCTTCTCCGGACACCTCTCTCTTCTGTGACCTTCTCAGAGGATTAGCCGTCTCCGTTTAGCGTAGTTGCGTTCTTCCGAAATCAAATTTTCTTTAATTTAAATTTTTTATTTTTCATTAGCGAGTGAGGATAACGGAGGATAACAGAGTTTGAATTTTTGAAGTTATGAAGTCAAGATTCAAAAGACTTCAAAATCTAACAGTAAATTAGCTTTTTTGATCATCAAAATCGAATTGGCTGCTTGCTAACTTTTTTTTTCTCAAATTTAAGAATCCGATCTGTACGAGCCACCAGAGGGCAGTGTAGAGCTGGCATATCATTGGTTGGAGGTTCTAATCTGTTTGGTCCACAAAGGAACCATGTGAAGAGTCCCCCGGCACGCCGACACCAAACCTAGTGATTCTCCCCAACTGGCGATGCTTAGAATATCAGCTGCGCAATGGCGTCCACAGTGCTGTAGACACAGGCAGCTGGGACGTTGGGAGGAGAGCAGAGGACGTTCAGGCCTTGCAGCTCATCCTAGAGTTCAGAGTTCAGAGATGGAAGGATTTCTTTCATTAGGGACTGAACGCAAAGGACCCCGATTGGTCACGTCAAATTGCAAATGGCTGATGGAGAAAATCGATAGCCTGATAGCTAGCTGGTGTAATCACAAGGGTGGTGGGTGAGGGTTTGTTTGTGTGTGTGTGTGTGTGTGTGTGTGTGGGTGGGTGTGAGTCAAACGCTATTTACTAACTGGCAAACATAACAATCCAAACATTCTCTCACACACACACACACACACACACACATACATTCATGCTAGGATCAAAGCCATTTGCATTAATGGAAGTAGAGTGTTTGGGAAGTGCAGGACTCCGTGAGGTGCTTTGGGGGAGACTGTGAGCACCAGTGTGGGTAAACAGTAGGAATTGGAAGCAGACGTTGGGGCGTGTGCCGGCCCGATCACCCGGGGCCTCCGCACGCCCGTGTGGCCACCTATCTCAGCGTGTGTTTACGTGTGGCACCCGCCCACTTCCAATGCCTGCTGGGAAGGAAGCCCCATGCTACTCACGTTACCGCTCACCATCGACCCTCCCATGGAACTGTTCTGAAGTCAGTTCGCTTGTGGCTCATGTAACAGGGCAGATGGGGATCTGGGATTGAGAAGCTAATCGTAGTTCAGTTTAGGACGTTGGACCTGGGAATGGCAGGTTGGCAGGGGGTGGTGAGTTTGACATGGATAGGGGACACCTGTTGTCCCGAAACTGCCTTGTTTGTTGTTGTTCGTGTTTTGATGTCAGCGTATGGCTGTACGGTTCACTGGACATGAGCTCAGTGGAGCTCGGTGACTTAAAATGCCGAAATCCCCTACGGAAGGGTCTAATCAAATCCACAACCTTGCCCTCGGGGGTAACCTAGGAGACGGGAAGTGGTGGCGTCACTGACGAGGGCAGGGGGAATGGGGTACAGACGCTGGGGCGGAAACGGGGCGATGGCCCTCACTCGCTGGCGGGGGGGGTCGAGTGAATTCTTTGACCTCCGAAGCTGCAATGTCAGGATGCTCCTTGACCTCTGAACCCTCAGCTGTCAGCTACGATGGCTCTATCTCACATAACCCTAGACCTCAGAGTATTCACTATTCACTCCCGCTGAGCTGTTTTTAATACATGACTGACCCGCCCCCCCTTTCTGCTCGGTGTTGGTGTCAGATCCCAACTGCATGTTTCCCCTTGTGCATCTGTGGCCGACTCCACAGCTATGCTACGAGCTACGATTCCTCAAACCAACCGCAATCTGATTTCCCCTAAATAACACGTTGACTTAATTAGACGCACGTTGACCCCCTTTTGCCCTGAGATTGGGCTGTTTGACCTTTCTCTCCTCAGTGGCACAGATGATTTGGACATGAAGTCACTTCCTCCTCGGCTCGAGGCGAGAGGACATAATGGCCGTCTGTGGAGTGTGAATTTGCATTTGCTGTCTTTCCATGTCACTAGATCTGTATGGCCAGGGAGGAGCCAACGACTCCTGGAGTCTTTGTGCTCTGGCCGCAGACAGTGAGCAGGAGGTGCGTTAATTGGTCTGTTCTGTTGGTTTCCGACGTGCTCCACAGCGCGTGGCCTTTTCCACCGACGCCGTCCCGCCGATCTGTCCAACTCGCACCTTTGACTGCCGGCACGTCTGGGCACTCTTAACGCTCACTGGAACGTTTGTGTTCCGCAGCCCGCGAGCAGGAACAAAAAGTGTTCTGAACCGCCTCCCGCTTAACTGGTTCACCTGCTGTGTGTGTGTGAGTGTGTGTGTGTGTGTGTGAGAGTGTGTGTGAGCATGGACACATAATGCTTAATTGTAGGGCAAGAGTTTGACTTTTAAACAGAAAATAGAGGATTGAACGTTTATATCCAGTGTGGCTAGAGTTGAAAGATGGTGCTGCTTTGCTATAACACGCGCACACACACACACACACACACGCATGCACACACACACACACACACACGCATGCACACACGCATGCACACACACACACATGCACGCACATGCACACAATCAAAATGGAGGTGTTAGCCACACTTGTACAGAGCAGCACTGTTTGATAACTGCATTGTAGGTTCCGTCCTGCTAAACTGCACCTCCTGTTGCCACCACACCAGCAGCCCTCCTGCCCCTCCTGCTCCTCTTGCCCCTCCTGCTCCTCTCACTCCTCTCACTCCGCAGGTTCTCCCGCCGACATTAGTCCGCCTTGCTCTGCTCACTAAGTCCTGCTTTGAAGTGCTGCTACCCCCAAACCTGTCAGTTCCATCTCTGAAAACCCAAATCCGCCCGGTTTCAACACCTTTTCATATCCCTCAGCTATTCGCTGGGCTGTGTGCGACCTACTGGGGTTCCGGGCCGCTCTGTCATCGGGGCTGGGTGGGGAGGTGGTGTGGAGGGCCCTGGGCCCCTGTGCCCCACCCTGCCTGCCCCCACCGGAGCCCAGGGTATCCAGACCCAGCAGTGCTGGGCTGCACCAGGAAGGAAGCCCTCCAGATCGCACGGCAGTGGGGCAAGAGACCATCCCCCTGCCCCCCGCTGCGCCCCCCCGTCCCCCCTGCCCCCCGCTGTGCCCCCCCCATCTTCCTCTGCCCCAGCCGCTCTGCTCTGATCCCCTCGCCTTCCCACCACAATGGGAACCATGTGCTTGTGTCAGGCAGGGGAGGAGGCCACCGTGTAAGAGCCCTTTTGCCCCAGCAGCACCCAGGGGGGGGGGTTGTGGGGGTGGGGGGGGGTTGTGGGGGTGGTGGGTGTGGCTATGCCGTGAGCCCCTCCCCTGCTGGAGGATGCAGAATCTTGCTGGTAAAGATCCAAAATTGCTCTGCTGGAAACTCACAAAAGAGAAAGAATGTCTGAGCAGGGAGGTTAATCGTGACGCAGTGACGTTGCATTGACCTCCTCACTGCTGTCCAGATGGACCAGTGTGGGTGCTCATGTCTTTGTAAAGGAGTAGTGTGCTAAGCATGACTAACTATGAATGACAGATTATTGTCGTTAGTGTGTAATTGGTATTTTCAAGGTTTCCATTGTGACTAGAGAAGTTAGCATGTTGGGGTGGAGGTCTCCTTTAGGAGCCCAGGTTGTGTCTTGTTTAGCTTTTTGCACACTTCACTATGTAACCATCAAATAATGCTGTGATCTTCCAACATCAGAAAGCTGGGGAGAGGGATCTACTGGATTAGGGACAGTGATAATATTCTTACTGCAGTGGCCTGGGGAGAGGGATCTACTCAAACCAGTGGATTAGGGACAGTGATAATATCCTTACTGCAGTGGCCTGGGGTGAGTGATCTACTCATACCAGTGGCCTGAGGTGAGTGATCTACTCAGACCAGTGGCCTGGGGTGAGTGATCTACTCAGACCAGTGGCCTGGGGTGAGTGATCTACTCAGACCAGTGGCCTGGGGTGAGTGATCTACTGATCAGTGGCCTGGGGTGAGTGATCTACTGACCAGAGGCCCGAGGTGAGTGATCTACTGATCAGTGGCCTGGGGTGAGTGATCTACTCATACCAGTGGCCTGGGGATCTATGAGCTCTGCACTACTACTGGCTGGCTGGAGTGATCTCCTCACTGTAGCAGGTTTGGAGTGATCTCCTCACTGTAGCAGGTTTGGAGTGATCTCCTCACTCCAGTAGGCTGGTAGGCGTCCGGGGAAAAGGGCGGGGGGTGTTTGGAGAAAGACAGGCGGGATCGTTCTTTGCCTCAGATGCAGATGTTGATGACACATGGGCCTCTTCTTTGGCAGGATAGAGAAGAGAGACAGACATGTCTATCTTCCGCTGTCTCCTGCTCTCTGTCTCTCTGCATCTGTAGCGGGCAGCAGATGGTGGCAAGGCTGCGTAAGGGTGTGGTGGTGTAATGCGCTCCAGATGAAGACGTGCTCCACCCGGCGGCCCCTCTCCGACTGGTCCGGCTCCAACTGGCCCATTTGCTCACCGGGCCAGAGCCAGAGGCCATGCTCTATCTGCGCCAGATCAACTGCTTCCAGATCACTGGTACTGGCCCGGGAAGTCCATTCGTTAGGTAATGAGCAGGGAAGTCCGTGAGTCAGGAGCTCGGATGTCCCAACGCTGTCCTGGTCCGGCGATTCCACGGTCCAGCTTAACGGGGATCCGGACTTGAGTTCCTTTCATGGTGCACGGACCTGCTGTCGTGGCAACAGTCTTCTGATTTGTTGACCCTGGTTTTCGTGTCTTGGTGTCTGCAGCTGACCAGCCACTCGCGTCACTTCTCGGCTGTGGTTAGACATGTGCTAGCCAATCAGAGAGTGGAGAGACATGTGCTAGCCAATCAGAGAGTGGAGAGACATGTGCTAGCCAATCAGAGAGTGGAGAGACATGTGCCGCCTTCTGTCCCCTCAGAAGTGATGTGTTATCGAGGAGCTGTGAGCGCTGTCCCAGGACGCGTCCTCTCGCGTGTCCCCTGTCCCCAGAGGTACTGCCGTGTCCACAGGGATGCGTTTGACCCCTGACCCAGGAGTCACAACTGCAGGACCACCGTGTCAGTCCCGTCCAATGACAACAGAGCTCACACGTTAGGTCATCGTTACAGTTCAGAGGCCGTTTGAAGTGCACATTAAAGCTGCTTTTGATCAGGTCTGTGACCGTGGAGGCAACTCTGCTACATTCACATGATGTATACAGAGAGATCAGAGTGAGGAGACTGGTCAGATTATTTTTATTAATGGTGCCGTCTTTGATTCGGACTCAAAAGGACCCGTTTTTAATTCAGGCTTATGATCACAGAAACAATCCAGGTGAATTTACGGACAAGTGCAGCTTGGCCTTACGAACCAGCTTCTGTCTGTAGCAGCGACGTCGATCAGTCGCAAAATACGCCACGAAAGATCAGTCGGTAATAGCAGCTCATCAGTTTAATGACGCTTGGGGACATGCAATGAAACGCGGCTGGTGGGCGTGTGTGTCTCCGGGTGGAACAGGTGGGCTTCCTGTCTGACCTCCACCAGAAAGTCACATGACCCGTCCTGCTTAAACCAGCACTGTGCAGCTGGATCCGCCTCCCCATTATGCGCCGTGAATGGCGAATGTGTGTTTCGGCGATGATGTTATCTGACCACGCTTGAGTCACAGTGCCGTTTGTGGTCCGTGGCTTTCTGACTGATTATGGGGGGGTTCATGGAAGGCCTGCAAGGCTGTGGGCCTGATTAACCCATCTCCAAGCCCACACCCTCCCGCTCCAGGTCCGAACCCGTCCACCGGCATCTTCTGCAGCAAGGCACGGTGTGGAACACCATGTGTGTGTGTGTGTGTGTGTGTGTGTGTGTGTCTCACTGTCACCTGTGTATAGTTATGGTGTAATGACTCGTGATTGGTGGATAGCGCTGCTTAGAAACATTTTCTCAATGAGTCAAACAGAAGTCACAGAGCTTCTCAAAGTTCTGACAGACAGCGTCGCTCTTAAAGGCACAGTGCTGATTACTGCTACGTGATTATAACAGAAACAGTAACTGCAGCTATTCAGTTCGCTGCGTGAGCTCTTTAACAAGCAGGCCCGTGATTGGTCAGAGGTCATTCACAGATCTCACAGCAAGACTCCTCGGGATTCGTCCGAGAGATTGCCTTACGGGCGGACGTCTTTGTCATTAGAAGTGGCAGATTGTGAGGTATTGCGCAACACACTCATTTTGCTATTTGCAGTTGAGCACTTTTTCGGGGGGCAGCGCTGAGATTTTTAATCACCATGCAATTAACTCTACAGGCCTGCTGTTTACAAGCGAGGTAGCCGTTTACAAGTGCGCTAGCTATTTACCAACATGCTAGCTGAAAGGACACTCCCCTGTAGTTTCCGAAGGCTGTTTGTCCTTGTGGTTGAAAACACATACTGTTATCTAGGGCAGTCTGGTCTCCAGTATTCAGTATGTGGTCAGCATAGAACCTATAGGACACAACGAGACTCCTGCCTAATCGTGCAGATCAGATAAAACGCTGATCACGTCCTGTTTACGCACAAACATCTGACCGATCAACTACTCAGGGCTCTGCTTCAGATTCATAACTGCAATTAGATTATAGAATCACAGAGGCAAGATGCAGATATGTGGACATGTGTAGCCTGTGGCTGTGAGTGTAGGTCTGCCCCTGAGTGTGTGTGTGTGTGTGTGTGTGTGTGTGTGAGACCATGAGTCCATGTGTGCGTTGGGGGAGGTTAAATCTAATTACTCCTTTGGAACAGGAGTGTGTGTGGACGTGAGCTCACAGCTCTAATCTGATTTACAGGAGGGAATGGGTCGTTTCACATGCCTGCTTTAACACTAGACTGGTACAGCGTTGTGCCAGTGTCCCTAAAGTGTGCTGTTTGCACTTGTGTGTGTTTGTGTGTGCGTGTGGTCATCGGTGTGTGTGTGCATACAGTTCATTAAATGGCTTTGGAGCGCAGATGTGTGCCAAATGTTACAGTATGTGCGCGGGGTGCTGGATACACGTCGCGGCAGGTTTGCGTGGAGCAGAGCAGCTGTGAGTGGCTGCTACACACCATCGTGCGTCTGGAAGTGAAGAGTGCGTTCTGTGTCTGGCAGCTATTTCGGTGTGACATGTCTGTTTATGTGGGGCTCAGAACGAGAGCCTTATTTTAAAGTAATGGACCATCAGAAATGGTATCGAATCGTTGGAGGCCTGACTGCCCCTCAGTGCCACAGAGCCCCCCTCACTGCCGCCCTCACTGCTGTGTGAGTGTTTGTTGTTGCGTGTCCGTATGGGAAATAAGAGAACTTGTGTGTGTGTGTATGTATGTGTGTGTGTGTGTGTGTGTGCGAGCTTGACTCTCTACATACGAGTGTGAGCTCCTGTACACGCGAGAGCGTGTGTGTTATGGAGGGAGCTCTTGCGCGTGAGAGGGCGTGAGAGTGATCGACGCCCCTCACAACTCAGCCTCCAGTTCAGGGAGACGATCAGCAGCGCTGTGATTTGTCACCTCATATCCAGCTTATTTAGCTTGTCGCCTGATGTTTTACTCATTTCTAGTTTTACTCTGAGAAATAAAATATTCTATAAAACCAGCACTATTCTGAAATGTTCTTTCTAGAAAGAGCACTTTTCTACAAAGTGTTAAAATTCAGGGTCCGGATTCCTCAAGGCTTACGTAGGGTATTAGCCAACGCTGGAAACATCTCACTATGCAAGTTTTAACAGGGCAACGTGTGACATGGTGTCATTTTGAAAGGTGCCGTAATATGGGTGTAGGGACAGGACAGGACAGGGACAGGGACAGGGCAGGGCAGGGACAGGAGGGACGGCTAGGAGCTCACGTTCACGTTCATGCCATGATAAAAATGTCCACTGGAAAACTTCTCCATGTGAACCATACCTGTCTTGACTTGACTGGAGATGTTTTGATAGTAGAAAGAGAGAGGGAGAGAGTGAGAGAGAGAGAG
>JAGXOD010000039.1:1575000-1582500 GCA_020368025.1 Brachyhypopomus occidentalis | reverse complement strand
CCCTCGCGAGAGCCGTTAATGAGGATCATTCCGGGTTCTGCGGCTCCGGCAGGCAGCCAAGCCCAGTTTGGCCCGAAAGGCACACGGCGTGCTCTGGGCGCGCTCCAAACCGTTTCCGCCCGCCGCCCCGCCGCCTCAATTACTCGGGGGCCTGTGGCGCAGCCGGAGAGCCTTCAGTGCGCTGGAGGAAATGGCTTCTGCTTCCTGGGCCCCTCAGCCAAGTACACGCCCAAAGACGGCACACGTCAGACCTGCGTGGCGCGCCGCGCTGCTCAGAACCTCCCAGGGATCCCCAAAGCGATACCCAAAGCAAGGCACGTTATGGACGGAGCTGGGCTGGGTGTCACGGTGCCCGGGAGACGGTTGGGTCACCGCTGCTAGTTTCCCAGTTAGGGTTGTCAATTCATTTCACTTAATGGCCTTCTAAAATAGCTCTCGCTGGGCGGGCACGGGCTGCGGAGTGATTGGCCGAGAGCTCTGAAAGGGGCCGCGCGATTGGCTGGCGAGGGGAGAGGCCTGCCAGCTTGGCCGAGGAGGGTGTGTATTGGCTAACGGCTGGCACGGGCAGGGGCCGCGTGGGTGCAGCGCATGACGTACTTCTCCGCCAAGCTGGAGAGGAGTCCCGCGTACCGGAAACCTGTCCAACCCCTCCTCCTCCTCCTCATCATCATCATCATCATCTCTCTGACTCTCTCTCTCTGTCTCGCACTCTTTTTCTCTCTTTTTCTCTCTTTCTTTCTATTTTCTGGGCGTGGGAACGCTCTCCAAAGCTCTGCTCTAATCTGTTCTGACCTTTTCTAAGAGTTTTTAAGGGTTTTCTCCTCTTTCCAAAAGGATGACTAATATCTTTTATTTTTAACCTGTGGAGTAAGTTAATCTCTTTTAATGTGGTGCAGAAGTGCTTCGTTGTTGCCCGATAGTGACGTCATGATGGAGGCGTCGGCGGGGCAATAATCGAGGATTTCCTTTCGTCCCATTATTGCTGCGATGTAAAGGCACCAGGTGCAGCTCTCGAGTGCTGGTGGAGAAAGGGTGGAGAAAGGGTGGAGCCCCACCCACCCTGTGTGCACGCGCATGTGTTAAGTGGGGTGTTAGTGTAGGAGGCCAGAGACTGGACCTGACATGGGAGCCTGGAGAACTATTCAGCTGGAACAATGAAGGGTGGGGGGACAAGAGGTGGAGAGGTGGAGAGTGGGACAGGGGGACAGGAGAGAGGGACAGGGGGACAGGAGAGAGGGACAGGGGGACAGGAGAGGGGACAGGGGGACAGGAGAGAGGGACAGGGGGACAGGAGAGGGGAGAGGGGGACAGGGTGGAGGGTGGCTAGGGGCTCTAGGGGACCCAGAAAAGATAGGAAGATTGTGTGGACAGGGGGACAGGAGTTGCTCTTATTAATTCAGCCAATTAATGGGCCATTCTGTCAGACTACTAATAATTCACTATGGAGGACATTAGTCAGCGTTACCCCAGGCAACGGGTACCTGGCCATTATTTGGGGACAATGGGCTGTTCAGTGTCCTGGGGCTGCAAAGCTCGCCCCTACTAAACCCCACCCCCAACCTCTCCCGCCCCTACTAAACCCCACCCAATCCTCTCCTGCCCCTACTAAACCGCACCCCCATCCTCTCCCGCCCCTGCTCCCATCCTACCCCACCCCACCCCCATCCTACCCCACCCCTGCTCCACTCCAGTTCTCACCATGTAACTTGCCTGTTGGCTTTGGGTGGGACAGTGAACTCGAGGGATCCACACGATCCTCAACCTCCATAACAAAGCGAACGTCAGACGGATCGCCCTGCTTATTTGGGTCCAAACCTGCACGCTGGTACTTTCAATGGTCCAATTCAGCTTCATCTCCCCAGCGAGGGCAGGGCAGGGGGGCGGGTGAAGCCTCGGGCAGGCCTCCGTCACCCGGGGGGGCAGCGCCTGTCGGGCAGATGCCTATCGGCACACAGCCCTGTCTGTGGGGAGAGTGCCAGCGACAGGCGGGCGGGGGGGGGCAGACAGGCTTCAGAGCACGTCTCCTTAGACAGCCGGGGGTATCTGCCCGTACCTGTCCCCCTGCTGCCACGGGGGCATTAGTGCACCAGAACCAAGCGCTCCAAACCATTTCCTCTGAGTTTATGTAGTGCTCATGACCCGAGATCCTCGTTCTGGCGGTGCAGGGATCCGTGTGCATGGGAGTTGTTTTTGTCTTCCCTCCCTGTGTGTGAACTGGTGTGTGTGTGTGTGTGTGAACATGCTGGTGCGGACCTGATTCTGATCTCCAGTCATTTGCAGGAGTCTTCGGGCTTTGGAAGTGAAAGGACTTGATTCTATAGGTATTTGTGCGAGTCTTTGTCTGTCTATGTGTGTGTGTGTGTGTGTGTGTGTGTGTGTGTGTGTGTGTGTGTGTGTGGTGTGTCCCCGTGCTGAGTGAGCCTGTTGACCTTTGCACCCCACGCTCTTCTTTTTCTTCCTTTATTCACGTACCACAACATTTCCCCCCCTGCAGGACTCAGGGATGCGCTGCGACTCCCACGGTAGCTCCCCGCTACGAGATAACGGGTGTCAGGGCTCCAGGCCGGCAGGTCGATAGCCACCTCCTTATCAGCTCGCCGTAAGCGCTCGTCCGTGTTTGTGTAGGACGGACGGGCTGACAGCTCCTCGCCGCGTGATTGAGCTGTTTTTCCTCTCAGTTCTCACGGGGCGGTCCGCAAATGGTCCGGACTGGTTAATGGTGTTTGCACATGGCGGTGGTTTAGCTATGGAGGAGGACGTGCCTTCCCTCTGTTCCTGCTGCAGTGTCGGCAGGTCATGGGCTCCGTCCCGAGGTGAAACATTTGGTTTTAGTTCGGTGTGGTTTAGCCTTGTCTAGCGCCTCACCTAGCGCTGGTCATGGACCTCCAGTGTTGTCTGGAGTTAGAGTCGCCACATGCTCGGGCAGAATACTCGGATCTGAGCCACTCGGATCGAGTCAGCAGTTATCGTGCGAAACTGTGCTGAGGATGGTGCAGGACCGAGGGGGCGGAATAACTTTGCTCACGTTTGATTATGATTGGATTATGATCATTAACGATTGCCATTATTACGGTAACAGTAGGAGGGAGGTAAAGATGGTGATGAATTGAAAACGTATTTTTTTACGTCTGATGAGTGTATCTTGCTGGTTGGGTAACAGAAGCCCAGGCTGCCTGCCAGGAGATTCTCTATCGCGGAGAAGAGCCAGATTAAAATAACGACGACTCAGGAGTTTGCTCTTCCCCCAGCACCCCCCTCCCACACAGCCCCTCCTGCCTGCGTTCAAAGAGATCATTGTCCTCCGGTACAACCTACTTGAAATGTGGCCCGGGAAAACCAATGCCGTGCGATTGTTATCAGCAGACCCCAAAAACGCCAAGTTCGGGACGCCTCTGCATCTCCAAATCACAGTTACTTGTTGTGCCTTTTCCAATCTGAGACGCGCGAGACGTTTCGTAATCTTGAGGCGGCCGAGGTCGTTCCCCTGTTTGCCCCAGGCTTTTTGAAGAGTCTCATATAAAGTCTCCTTCATCCCTTTGAGATTCATCCCAGCTAAATGACATTGAAATTACTAGATGAAACGGATATCGGTGTCCTGACAGGTAATTATGATGATGGGCAACACAAAGTGGGCCTTTGTGAGGGTGCAGAGCAGGCCAGCGCGTCTCCAGCAGAGCTGCACACCTCAGGCAGGGCGATTCCCTCTTGAGCAGCATATGAATATATGTCAAACACCTCTGGACTTTCCTTATGACTGGTATCATTTGTGAGTTCAGACCAGCTTCAGACTCCACACTGTCTGTACAAGCTGTGCACGGAACTGAGAAGGAGACGTGAAAGCAAATGTAATACGTCAATCTTCCGTTTGTGTATCCTACAGTCAGGCTTTGCTTTTCTTGCATATCAAAGAACAGGTAGAAATATTAGAATCTCTTTAAATGTCTTTAAACTCGCAGTTTTCCTGCAGCAAAACACTGCAACGTTGAATTCACAGGATCGCGCATGTCTGCGTAGTGCTGTGAAAATCTGTCCCGACACCGACATCGTCTCTCTGTTTAAATTCTGCAGCACCTACCCGCAGTCTAATGAAGCAAAGTCGTTTTCTTGTCAACAAATGTGGACTGTAGACACGCAGGGCACCATGGGAATGCACACCAGAGCCGGTACGTTTTCGGGTCCCTGTCAAATGAGTCAAATGAGTCTGTTTGAATGGGGAGCCAACTATTGAAGGAAAAGAATTTATGTATCAAATTAGGGTTTTGCACAAGTGTGGCACGTCCACGGCACATAACCTGAGCAGGCTAATTTTGTGAAACTCCAAATTATGATTCATTTTCGGAGCCGCTCCATTAAGGCACATTAACATAATGTCAGGTTTGTGCTGGACACGGCGAAGCTGGCTGGACAGGTCTCAGCGAATCCATTTGCTCAGCAAATCCATTTGCTAAAACAACACGGTAATTGCGCTAACCTACTCCCCGGGGTGCGTTCTCGGTGTGTGCAGACACAAACGTGAATTCGTTTGCGGTGAATTTGATTCGGGCAGGGCAGATGCCCTGGCGTGGACGGCATGCAGACGGCGGGCGGGGTCAGGGAGCTGGAAATGCCCCGGCCGCGCTGCGTTGTGATGCGCTGCCGCGTGACGACCAGCCAAACGGACAGGAAACTCGCAGGACATGTCCGTCGTGCCAGGTCAGCTGAAAAGGCTCCTCTGAAACAAAGTCTTCATTCACCCACTGCTTGTATGAATATGAAAGTCATTTTTTTTTTCTTTCATTTAATATATGCGGTCAGTATGCAGCCGCACGCTCTGATTGGGGAGTGGGGGACGTAATGGGGACATTAAGTGCTTGAGGAAGGTGGGTGACTGGGAGATTTTCCGTAGCGCCCGGCTGCATATTCGCTCCCCTGAGACTTGCTGTCTTTGGTAGAGGTGTGTATGCATGCGTGTGTGTGAGAGAGTTTGTGTATGCATGCACATGCGCGCGTGTGTGTGTGTGTGTGTGTGTGTGTGTGGCTGCATTACACAAGGGCTCAGCTGTTTGTTACTCAGGCAGGACACACAAGCAGGAGTCTCAGATGAGAGCAGTCGGACCCGCACACCAGAACCACACGTTCTATAGATCCACTCCAGCTCCCTGAGCTAAAGCACAGAACCTTCCTCGGCACTAGGGTTACTAGGCACTAGGGTTACTAGGCACTAGGGCCACGCTGATGCCTGAACTGGCCAGAGCCCTCGACCCACTGGAACCCTGATTGACAGGAGAGGGCCAGGATTTTGCCAGCAGCCAATCAGAATTGACCAACTCTCATGATTGGTGATTCATTTGAGGATCTGTGGTTGTGGAGATGGCCATCCATGTGGAGATGGCCACCCATGTGGAGATGGTCACCCATGTGGAGATGGTCACCCATGTGGAGATGGTCACCCATGTGGAGATGGCCACTGAAGATATTCCCGTTTTCTTCTAGAGAACTCCAACACAGATCTTGCCTGAATGAAAATGGCCAATCGTGTCAAACACCTGCAGGCCACATTTCTCCTCAGAAAACACCCGCATGGCTATTTCCTTCCATTTATTAGGATGCACAAAGGTTTATGGGACTGGGACGTGTTAGGTGAGGGTACTTTGAGCTGCTTCCTGTCGGATCCCAGCGTGGTACGTGTAGAAAAGCAGCTCTTCTCGCACGACGGCCTGGATCCTCCGTGCTTTCTTCTGCACTCTTCTGTGCAGACTGCCTTGCCTTTCGTTTAGAAGCGGGCGTGGAAAGTCCCGGGAGGGGCCCGCGGGGGGTGGGGGGGGGGCGGCCTGGGCCCCCATCCGAGTCTTCTGAAAGGGGGAAGTGATAGTGACGTCTAGACGGCCAGCGAGCGTCCAGCCGTCGCATCGCCCAACGCCTGCGGCGAGGGAGAAGTGATAGCGGTCCGGGGTGTAGCGGTATGGAGCGTGGCTGATCAGGGTGTAGCGCTCTAGGGCGTAGCAGGTTGGGCAGGGGCCCTGGTGATGGAGAGAACCTCCTTATGGTGGTGGTGGTGGTGTCACTCCCCTCTTGGCACCCTGATGCAGCATGGGATAGAAAAGGCGGTGCGATCTGGGCTCCAGTTGGCACAGACGTGATCGTTAGCGCTCGGCTAAGGAGCGCGGTGACAGCGCTAGGGGTCACGGAGGGGTCGGCGCGGGCAAAGTGAGCCGCGCTCGTTTAGTTGTTAACAGGAGACGCAGAGCCGGGAGACTGTTTGGTGCGAGATCGTGTTGCATGGGTTACGTACAACCCCCAACTCCTGCTGACTAAAGACGCAGCACAGAGATGATATCTTCATAAATTTGAGATACTTGTCTCCACTGTGTGTGGGACCTGAGTGGATGGCTCAGTTGCATGTGTGTGTGTGTGTGTGTGCGTCTACAGGCATGATGTCAGATACAGTGGGTGGATGAGTCAGGGAGATCTGATTGCATCTCTGGTTTTCTCATTCAGCCCTTTGCTGAGGAGACATCTGGCTTCAGTAGCACCGATCTTGTGAGGGTTAGGAGATCAGCGGTTTAAAAGGCGCTGTGTGTGAATTTGTGGCGGGTGGGGTTTGATCAGAAGTGAAGGGCTCAAATCTGTGTGGAGGAGTAACATGGAGGAAGTCCAGATGGAGACCACGTACCATGTGGAACTGCACCAGGACGCTTCAGCTACTACAGGACCCTGGATGTACATCTGGCCCCAGATCTTTGCCCCAGTTAAACTTCCCCTACCCTGATATCCCAGGGTGCACTTCACCCCAGGCCTGAGGCCATGACTGAGGTGCCCTTGAGCAAGGCACCTAACCCCAACTGCTCCCCGGGCGCCGGGCTAGGGCTGCCCACCGCTCTGGGCACGTGTGCACCACAGCCCCCTAGTGATCACTAGTGTGTGTGTGTGTGTGTGTTCTGACTGCACAGATGGGTAAATGCGGAGGACAAATTTCGATTGGGGTGAAAATCACAATTGACAATGTGGCTTGGCTTAACTTAACCCCGGTGTTCAGCTCTCAACACACGCTCCACCAAATGCTCTTTGTTAAAAGCATCATTCCCAGTATGTGTTTGTGTTGGTACATTAGTCACTAAGGTGGTTTCCTCTAAGTGAGATTAGACCTGGATGTAGTGAAGACCTGTATATAGTATCCGGGGTCAGATTTTCTAAATGTAGATTTAGGTTAAGCTCTGCCAGCATTGAAACATCCGTGTCTCCTGGTGCCATCGTATATTCCTTGACACTTTAACAGCACATATGCTATATGGCCACACATAATGCTCTGAACTGCTTCATTACTGCAGTAACCTCACTAACATCACCTTCTTTGGGAAAGTGTGTTAGTGTTCCGACTTATTTACCCTCTCGGTTCTTCTATTCTGTCTTCGTTTCACCTTTTTCTGATCTCGATTTGACAGATAATATTGGATGTTATTCAGCACCATGTTAAAGAGCGAGTACAACGGCAAGCACAGACCTCCGAGGCTCTGGAGCGTG
>JAGXOD010000039.1:1522500-1572500 GCA_020368025.1 Brachyhypopomus occidentalis | reverse complement strand
GTCCGATCAGGTGTTTTTTACGAATCGCAGATAAGCGTCTGTCAGGTGCCAGAGATCTCTGCTCCTCCCTGTGTGTGTTGGCCATGGATCAGACGCCACGGCGATGCGTGTACGTACTTGGTGTGGCCCAGCAGTGGTGGGACTGTGGCACAAAAGGTCGTCCATCAGACCAAAGGTCGTCCATCAGCAGGGCAGAAGCTGGAGGTGAGGTTGGTGTACGGTGCTCAGCCTTTCGATTCATGGTGTGTCATGTGCTGCATGTGCTTTGGAGGGCGCTCTGACACGGGTCCCTCTATGACACGGGTCCCTCTATGACACGGGTCCCTCTATGACACGAGTCCCGCTCTGACATGGGTCCCGCTCTGACATGGGTCCCGCTCTGACACGAGTCCCGCTCTGACACAGGTCCCGCTCCGACACAGGTCCCGCTCCGACACTGGTCCCGCTCTGACACGAGTCCCGCTCCGACACAGACAGGACGGGCTTTGCCAAGACTGTGGGGCATGTCTGAACAGGGCGCGACGCTCACCGCTCAGTTCTTGAAAACCAGCGGACAGGCTGCTACTAATCGCAGGCGTTATTCCCAGATAATCGCGCCTCAAAGCCGCAAAGGCTTGTGGGTAAGAATGGCGATAGCGGCTGTGGAAACAATGATGTCACTGGGTGGGCGGGTGGGGTGGGGGGGTGGGTATCTGGAGTTGCTGGCTGGGGTTTGAGTAGGGGGAGATAAGGGGGCAGATAAGGAGGGGGTGAGGTTGGTGTGGTTAGTGAATGTTGTGTGGGGGGGGTGTCCACTCCATTTCTGGAGAGCACTTGTGCAGAACACTGTGTGACAGGCAGGCACGAAGCGTGGGAGTGTGAAAGTGTCGGAGAACTGCAGTGCCCCTCGAGGCCCCTCCCTTTTCAGGCGTCATGGCGACGCATACCCGCTTCCTCCGGCCGTCCCTGCTCGCTCCCCATCGCCCCCGTCTGCGCCCCACCCCCCTCCCTACCCCTCAGCAAGCACGTAGCCCACCCGCTCCACCCGCCCACACCACCCGCTGGCGGACATCCAACTGCCGACTGCATCCCTGGTGCCCACTGCCCCAGCGATAAACACTCACACACTTGCATTGTGATTTTCCACTTGGGTGCATGTTAGAAGACTCGGCGACCCTATGGTGAAGTGACAGGCTGCTGTCCTGAGAGGACACACACTGAACCTTTCTGCTCCCCGTGGACACTGGACATACCTACAGTCAGCGAAACAAGAGTAGGACTTGTAAAAAACCAGGATAGACTCACATTTTTGCTTCTCTTGTTTTGAATTTTAGTGTTTAACGTTTACATTGTTGTTACTGTGGTGTCCATTTCCACCAGAGGAGGATGGGTCCCCCCCACTGAGTCTTGGTTCCTCTCGGTGTTTCTCCCACATGCTCTAGGGAGTTTTTCCTAGTCACTATCGCCTTTGGCTTGCTCAAAGGGGGATTGGATTCAGACATGTGTAAATCTTCTTTGTGACCACAGATGTTGGGAATTTTCTAGAACAGGAGCTCAAAATTTTTTGAAAAACATTTTGAAAATTTATCTGATCCAGCTACTAACTTGTTTACTATTATAATCCAGAGGCCTTGCAATGAAATAAAGTAATTTATCTATTTATTTTCAAGGTAGAGAAGAACCCTTTTCATTTTACGATTCAGTAAAACAACTTTATAATTGATTTGCCACTGACTGCATCTAAACATGACACACCTTGGATTAGTTTTCATATTCCTCAACCAATGGTCTGACATACAGAATATCTACATGGTGGCAAAGTGGTTTCACTGCTCTACCTCGAAAGATGTTATCTTCAGCCATTCGTCAGTCACTCGTATCTTTCCGCAGAAGAATTTCCTTCCAATACTAATCTGATCTCAGGGTCTTTGATATATTTAGGCGAAGATGAATCTCATGAATCCTGTGAATGAAAAACGGTGATTAACAGCTTCAAAAAGATGGCTTGTTTCACGACTAGCTCCTCCCCCCCTTAATCCTCTGTTTACTGTCCAACCAGTTGGCAGGGAGTGTTGTGCAATTTTCCTTTGTGTAAAGCTTACAGCAGAGAGAACAGGCAGCCAGCGTCTGCTCCCTCCGCTTTCTCGTGGTTATAAATAAAGGATGGGAGGAACAGTCATGAGCGATGATGATCTGGAGCTCTTGTGGAGTGGATCTGAGAAAGCCACAACTGGAAGTTCTGGAAGGTTTCGATGGCTTGGTAAAAAGGGGAATGGGGCCTGTGGTTTTGGGGGTAAAACCCAAGACTGGGGTGCTTAGGTGGGCCTGTGGTTTACGGCCTGGGCCGGAGGGCCCGCTGTGGGCTAACGTGCTCAACTGCTGCGGTCAGCTACATCAGCTGGACAGGCTTCAGTGTGGAAGCAGGCATGAGCAAGACCACAGCTGTCTCATACCACACACACACACACACACACACACATGCTCCTCAATAGGAAGCAATAGAAACGGCTGTCTTTTTATTCCGGAAAAATCCTTGTTCTCGACTAGCTTTGTAGTGGCGGATGTTTCGTGGTAGGAAGCACCCAGAAGCAAGTCCAGGAAACTAGCTGGACTCCCCACATCTTCCCGTCAGACGGCCAGACCCGTGTGTTTCCAGACGACCCACCCACAGTCCGCTTAGCCGTCTTCCATGAGCGGTGTTGCTTTTGTACAGGGTTCTTGCTTCCATCACGCTATGTTTGCTCTTCATCACTTCACATTCTTAATGCTCCTCTCCAAGATATCTAATAATAACTGGAACCTAACAAAGACTCAGTTAGACTTATGCAAACAAGCTTCACTTCACTAGTTTTCTCCAGCTTTGTTTCGTTCACCTCAGGATATTCGGGTGGATTTGACTTTGGGTGGATTTGATTTGCGTTGGATCTGTCCGATTTCAGTCCTGCTTGCGGTAGGTTTCCCAGCACATCCGCACACCCCTCCGCTTCCAGAACAGCAGAGCGCCCCGCCCCTCTGGCTTGCTCCGCCTCTCTGGCTTGCTCCGCCCCCCCTGGCTTGCTCCGCCCCCCCTGGCTTGCTCTGCCCCTCTGGCTTGCTCCGCCCCCCTGGCATGCTTCGCCCCTCTGGCTTGCTCTGCCCCTCTGGCATGCTCCGCCCCCTGGCTTGCTCCGCCCCTCTGGCTTGCTCCGCCCGTCTGGCGTGCTTCGCCCCTCTGGCATGCTTCACCCCTCTGGCTTGCTCGGCCCCCCTTGGCTTGCTCCGCCCCTCTGGCTTGCTCCGCCCCTCTGGCTTGCTCCGCCCCCCTGGCTTGCTCCGCCCATGGTCAGAAGAACCATGCTTCTCAGGTTCATACGAGGAGGTCTAACTGGACAGATGTGCTGCTCTCACCAAACTCATTTCTATTTTGAAACTTCACACCAGAAATGCGTCGCCGGTGCAGCCGAAGGCCATGAGGACCTGGCGGCTTTAGCTGTGAACCCTGCAGCATGGGGGACACAGCACGCACATCCAGAAGATTCCTGGGCCAGTGGCTCTTGCACAACATGCTGCACCTTATCGTCAGGGTGGAGGGGTGGAGGGGTGGTGGAGGAATCGGCTGTATTGAGTTCAAAGGGAAGTACATTTAGTGCAGATGACGCACTGCACAAAGGAAAGCAAACAGTCCTACATCCTTGCTGTGCATATATACACACACATACATGCATGATTGATCTTCACTTTACTACAGCCATCAGTCAAGATGCGTAGACGCTCAGTAGATGAAGATCTGGCAACATTCTTGTTTTTTTTGTTGTTTTCTTTAGGGCTGTTTTCTTTCTGCTGCTTTAATTCATTATTTTCAGAAATGAAGAACAAGACTTCCTGCATTAAAAGGTGTCGCCTTTCCGTCTTAAACAAACAGCTCCTTGTCCCGTGCAGTTTACCTGTCCCGGAGCCACGGCAACAGCTCCGTCCCCTCTGTGATTTGTCAGCTCAGATATTGCGGTTCAAACGGAGGACAGCATTTCCGTGGGTGTTACCCCAGTGATACCCGAATGGCCCACCGGTGGAGCATCGCCTTATTATGGGATGGCACTGCTCCTGTAGGTCGCTGGCTTTTTTTGTTTTGTTTTCTTCAACCCAACCCCCCCCCCGTTCTGTCTTTCTGAGATAAACACGTTCACGGCATCTTGAGTTTCATGCGACTGCGCCCATGGCCTGCAGGTGTGTGTGTGTGTGTGTGTGTGTGACCAGCTTCTGGGGACCCCAAATGAGTCCAGGCTACTAAACGAGCCCGCCGTCACTGCGGAGTCCCCGTGAGCCCTAAACGTCTCCCCCTCGCCAACCACGTCGAGCTCTTCCTACGTCCCCGTGAGCCCTAAACGTCTCCCCCTCGCCAACCGCGTCGAGCTCTTCCTACGTCCCCGTGAGCCCTAAACGTCTCCCCCTCGCCAACCGCGTCGAGCTCTTCCTACGTCCCCGTGAGCCCTAAACGTCTCCCCCTCGCCAACCGCGTCGAGCTCTTCCTACGTCCCCGTGAGCCCTAAACGTCTCCCCCTCGCCAACCGCGTCGAGCTCTTCCTACGTCCCGGCTTGAACGGTGCGTGCGCCATTAACGGAGGATGTCGTCTTAATCGCTTACACGCTTACAGTAGGGTGATATCATAATCACGCAAAAAGCGGGAAAAGCAATGGCGCCCGTGAATGATGGGATGGATTATTGGTGTTAGTGATACTCGCGCGTTTGTCCTTAGTCATGACAAACTGCCTGCTACTATTACCTGCTCGCCATCATCTGTGCATAAGCAGATAAAAAGACACACCAGAGAGGGGAGCTGGCTCGGTTCCTACCTGTGTTCCTGACTGGGAGCCACCATGCTGGGCAGCCACGGGGCGTCTTCCCCCCCCCCCCAGCGAGCCAATACCTGCCATGCGCCGGGGCCCCGGGCGGCGTGCGCTGAGAGGCGCTCTGGCGGCGTGTTGCCGAGGCATGTTTGCTCCGCTCCGCCTTCGCCATCCTGTCTCTCCCGGGTTTTGTTTGCACGGCTCCAGTCTGGGGTGCATGAGCCGCGCTTGTCACTTGAGGAAGCTTCCATGTGTGTGTGTGTGTGTGTGTGTTTGCGTGCCGAGCCATGTGTGGGTATGAGCTGTGTGTGAGTGTGTGCATGCACATGTGTTTGTGCAGCTGTGTGTATATGCGAGACTGTGTGAGAAAGAGTGTCCAAATCGGCCATGCACCGAAGTGATCCGAGCGTACGTCTCTGCGCGAGCTACGTGAGTGATGTGTGTGTGCACATGCATGTGCATGTGCGTGACAGGTGAGCGTGTGCGCTAGCGTGTGCTGGGTGCCCAGTCTCCAGGAGGGTTTCGACAGTCAGGACCCCGTAGCTGATTGGAGCCAGGGCTGTTTCTTGAGAAGTACACAGTGCGAGTGCAGCAGCGCGGCCCATAAATCTGTCTTTGGTTTTGCGTTCTTTCCACCATCCACCAAACCCCCCCCACCCCCACCCTCTGCTGTAGCCTCGGAATTAAGCTGTATAACGAGGTTCGCATGAAAACTTCTGCACCCCCTCCCTGTTCGTGGCCGTAACCTCCTCGTAAAACGCCCACTGGTGACGACTTCATCAGTGGAAAACGTGCGGGCGGGGAAGCCAGTCCGGCTCTGGGCCGCCACTCGCAGGTAGATCCTGCCCCCGTGGAAGAGCTCGCGCCAGTGGACGCGTGTAGGTGGACGCGTGTCTTTCACTGCAAGGTACACGAGGCGTGTCTGTGTTTACCAACTCCAGCTCGCCGGCCGCCAGGTCTGCCCTGTGTCACTCGTTCGCAGTGGCACAAACACGACCCGTAGCCCCGCGCCGCGCTGCTCTCGCGCCCGTCGCCTCGACGGACGGAGTAAATATTTAGTCTCCTTTTCGCCCTCTCGCTGTGCACGAATGGCCGGCCCAGCGCTCCGGCCCTGACAGCGTGGTCGTGTGGTAATCAGTCATTCTGAGGGGAGTCGAGCCTGCAGACTGCCAGACACTGTGCTTCTGCACCAGGCACTGAGGACGACGGCTGGCTGGAGGTATATTTAAAGAGCTGCACAGATCCCAAAGTAATTATACAAACGTTTTGCGAAGTGAAATGGAGCAGAAGTGATGGAGCAGTTGTGATGCCAGGTTAGTGTGCGGTAGTGGTTAAATGTGGCGCTAGTAGCTGTTGTTGGTAATGTGCGGCAGGACTCTGAGGAGAGGAGAATTCTGAGGAGGAGAAATCTGAGGACAGAAGAGTATTGAGGAGAGGAGAATTGGTGAACTCTGAGGAAAGGAGAGTTCTGAGGAACGTTCTGAAGAGAGGAGAACTTTGAGGAGAGTTCTGGCGAAGTTCTGAAGAGAGGAGAACTTTGAGGAGAGTTCTCAGGAGAGGTTCAAGGAGAGGAGAGTTTGTAAGACAGAGAAGATATGAGGAGAGGAGAGTTTTGAAAAGGGGAGGTTTCTGAGTAGAGGGAAAATCTGAAGATATTTCAGATGAGGGTTCTGAGGAGAGGAGAACTCTGAGAATAGTTATTTGGAGAAGGCTGATCTGAGGAGATGAGAGTCTTGAAGAGAGAAGATCTGAGGAGAGGAGAGTTCTGAAGAGAGAAGATCTGAGGAGATGTGAGTTCTGAGGAGAGGAGAACTCTGAGGAGAGGAGAGTTTATGAGATAAGAACTCTGACCCTGGTGTTTGTGTTGTCCATCTTATTTAAGATGGGATGTTAATGGCATCTTGCTAAATGAGTAGCACTGCATGCACAGTGCATGTTTAGCAGATGGCACTGTAATGTAAAATTATACGATATTAATATTGAAATACATAAGATAAATATACGTTAAATCTATATGCTAGTCATATGTGTAAAGTGTAAGATTCAACTCCCTTCTTTAACCTTTAGCTAATACTCTAATACCACGTTTGAATAAGCTGGACTGAGACACATTGTGCATGCAGAATTTGTAAGCTTCAGATTTTCCCTCAAACACCAGTAAACATCACCATTACAAGTAAATGGTATTCATTACTGTCGTGGTGGCATAACACTTCAACACATTCATCACTCTAGCAAACTAAAACCTGCCTCCAATTATTATTGTTGCTGTTATTGTTCTAGTTTGTCCATTTCATCTACTATTATATCCTTCATGTTCTAACTCAAGATATATGAAAACAATGCATTCATCAAGACAAGTGAAATGTTGGAGGGGAGGGGAGGAGAGGGGAGGGTAGGAGAGGGTAGAAGAGGAGAGGAGAGGGGAGGGGAGGGGAGGGTAGAAGAGGAGAGGAGAGGAGGGGAGGGTAGAAGAGGAGAGGAGAGGAGAGGGGAGGGTAGGGTAGGAGAGGAGAGGAGAGGGGAGGGGAGGGGAGGAGAGGAGGAGACTGAGTTCTCCTTTCCTTCTCCGGTACAAAGTGGCTGAGGCTGGTATGGGTGGTGAAAGTGAGCAGCCCAACAGAATGATGTAAATGTCAGAACAGGCTTTTTCTCCTCAGCTGCTCTGGATGGAACTCCCGGGAGATCTTACACACTCACTCACACACACACACACACACACACACACACACACACACACACACAGTACACACACACACAGTACACACACACACAGTACACAAACACACACACACACACAGCCATGTGATGTCAGCCTCCAGCTCCTGGAAGCAAATACGCTTTGAAAATCTTTTCTTAATTCCCTGACATCATTGCCCCCCCCTCATGTGCTGTGTCTTTGCAAACAGGACACGCCGATCTGAAAGTCTGAGTCACGCAAATCACGGCAGAGGACGGGACGATCCCCCCTGCAGCCGTGGACAAGCCCTGGTGCTGCAGCCGAGGGTGGGGGGGGGGGGGTTTACTGTCGATGGCGCCCCACCAGCCCCGGGTGGCCCGCCGCACGGCACTCTGGGACAGGCGCGCAGACTCGGGCTGCCCCTGCAGACGCCAGCGCAGAGTTTGTCGAAATTCCGTCCGTCACTTCAGGAAGTTCCCTCCACGACAGTCGAGCCGCTGACATTTGGGACAGTCCGCCGAGACCGAAGCATGACGTGCACGTGGACGCGGGATCTGAGGGAGCAACCGCAGACGCGTTTCACGCGCGCCAGTGCGACGCTAGCGGTGGGTAGGAGGTGTTTATGTAGAGCTTCGCTCCGGGCCTGCACAGCACACGGATCTTTCTGGATGGTGAAGTGGTGTACGTGCAATAGGACGTGGGGCGGGTGGTGAAACTTGAAGCTGCCCTACCTGCCCCGGCCTGTCCGTGGTGAGACGGAGGAGAGATCAACACAGAGGAATTCTGCCTTGACAAAGACCTGTCAGCACTTACTGTTCCTATGGCAACTTGGGGAATGTTTTCTTTAATAATAGGCGACTCGCAGTACAGTGCTTCCATCTACTCTTACGCATCTTTTTAGACATCTGTCAACTAAATCTCACCGCACACACACACACACACACACACAATATATGTACTTGATTCCTGTTTAGCACCCTAGAGCTACTTGCAAGAGGGATCTGAGAGCCGCGCTTCCATGTCGACAGCCGAAAGCTGGTGATCATTTTGACACAAATGAGCCCCGAAGGAGACGGGCGCGTTCGACAACACGTTTCTCGACCTCCTGCGCACCGCTGCCAGATCACTTGATGTAGCGCGTTGCGGAACTCGAGAGGAGAACGTGCAGTAGACAAATTGGCGGCATTGTTCGTACGGGAGGCGCGGGAGGGGGCTTTTCTAGGGGGAGGTGCTTCACAGAGGCGTTTACAGAGCCCACATGTGAGGCGGTCTCCCCCGGCGAGATGCTATCTCCTCTTGGAGATGCTATCTCCTCTTCGGAGCAGCTTTTGGGCTTTTCGAGCTCGCGGCGCTGAAAGGTTCCGCCTGGGTGACACGGGGCGAGTGGAGGCGGCCGGGGAGTCATGGCGACGGGACCGCCTTTTTTCCTTAGCCAGACCCGACGAGGGACGGTCCGGGCGTTCCCGAGGAATCTTCGGGCATAGAGGGACAGAGGACCAGACTTATCACGTAGGGGTGGTGCACATCACGTCTCTGACTCTGCTGTGAAAAGGCCCGTCTCACTCACAATGACTCTTTTTTTTTTTTTTGCTCTTCCTACAACTCTGCTGGCTAAACGATCAGTTCATGCCGACCTGCTTGAGTAGCTATCGACCAATGAAAGCCGCCGGCCTCTCATTAGCGTCCAGCCTCTGTCCCAGCACTCAGATGTCTCTCTGTCTCTCATTCACCATTAGTGATGTTGGTGTTAGTGGCCTCCAGCCGTTTGCCCGCTAAGCCACTGGCTAAGGCTGTAAATGATATGTGCAGCTCGGCCTTTAATGCTTTTGTCTGGGCATGGGAACGCCAAGGAGTCCCAGGGTGCTGGGCCACTGAAAGCCTGGGGCCGCCCTGCTTCCCTGACCGCGGCCTTTGTCCCGCGGGCTGGAGGGAGGGAAGCTCTCACAGCCCCGTGGCACTACCAGACCTCCGCTGCCAAGCCGCGCACTCCACAGGATCCAATACCATGGGAATCCGGCCTGCACAATTAAGTGCAATGGGAATCGTGCCGCGGTCCGCTATCGCCTACCATCCCCCCCCCCCCAACCACCCCCATACACACCCCCCACGACCCAACAGCCCTCCACACACACCTCCTCATGACCCAACACTCCTCCACAGACCCCCTCATGGCCCAACACCCCTCCATCCACACACACCCCCATGGCCCCACACCCCTCCATCCACACACACACCCACGACCCAACACCCCTCCATCCACACACACCCCCACGGCTGAACACCCCTCCATCCACACACACCCCCACGGCTGAACACCCCTCCATCCACACACACCCCCATGGCCCAACATCCCTCCATCCACACACACCCCCACGGCTGAACACCCCTCCATCCACACACACCCCCATGGCCCAACACCCCTCCATCCACACACACACCCACGACCCAACACCCCTCCATCCACACACACCCCCACGACCCAACACCCCTCCATCCACACACACCCCCATGGCCCAACACCCCTCCATCCACACACACCCCCCCATGGCCCAACACCCCTCCATCCACACACACCCCCATGGCCCAACACCCCTCCATCCACACACACCCCCACGACCCAACACCCCTCCATCCACACACACCCCCCACGACCCAACACCCCTCCATCCACACACACCCCCACGACCCAACCCTCCATCCACACACACCCCCACGGCTGAACACACCTCCATCCACACACACCCCCACGGCTGAACACACCTCCATCCACACACACCCCCACGGCTGAACACACCTCCATCCACACACACCCCCACAACCCAACACACCTCCATCCACACACACCCCCACGGCTGAACACACCTCCATCCACACACACCCCCACGGCTGAACACCCCTCCATCCACACACACCCCCACGACCCAACACCCCTCCATCCACACACACCCCACGACCCAACACACCTCCATCCACACCCACCCCACAACCCAACACACCTCCATCCACACACACCCCCACAACCCAACACACCTCCATCCACACACACCCCCACGGCTGAACACACCTCCATCCACACACACCCCCACAACCCAACACACCTCCTTCTCCTCACGTTATCCCCCTCTTACCCCTCTTACCCCCCCCACTGCTGCCTGATTCCACCTCTCTGAAAACGAAAGGACCTACAGTGGAAGTGCTCCAGAGAGAATAGGCATCAGCTACGCAGCGTTGCTGTCTGAAGAGTCCACTAGGGACGTGTGCTTATACATTACTGCATCCCCAACACGGGACCGACGTGACGCTGTCCTAGATGTGATCCTTCTGAATTCTCTTCAGGACTGTACAGACTGAGATAACCTGACATAGATAATGGCGAAATACCAAAACGATCACCCACTACTTTTATGTATGTGCAGTGGCATTGCAGGTGTGTGTGTGTGTGTGTGTGTTAATAGCCCTGCCCCACCCTCTGTGGTATTAGAAGCCTTCAGTGTACCTGTCATTGCCAAGGGTGCTTTGTTTGAGATTACATGGGTAATATTTCATTCTGAGAATAGTTGTATGATAGATTTTTTTTCTTTCAGAGATACAATCATAGAGGGGGAAGCTGTATGTTAATAAATGAAAAAAAAAAGAGTCTTCCATTTAAAATTTGCCAGTGAGGACTATATTAGAGTTATGATAGTCAGAGCTGTGTGTGTGTGTGTGTGTGTGTGTGTGTGTGTGTGTGTGTGTTTAAAAGATACTGTACACAGACACCAGATGGAGAAAACCAATGGAAGCTTGCAGTGATTACATGAACTGTCTGGTAGACGTGCTTCTGTTCTCTACCACGAAGACGCTGGCTAACTAGCTGTCTTGGCAGGATGTGCAGTTGGCTGTCGGTTCGAGTCCTGCTAAATCCCCTTACAGGCAGTGAGCAACTCCATCATCTGGCTACAAAGGGCTCGTGTTCCTTTGCGTGAGCGATGGAGTTTCAAGTCGAGCAGGTGAGCGTTAGAAGCTGCACCGACAGAGACGGCCCCGCTCCACCGGTCTGGCCACTGAGCTGCTGTGTGAGTCTGGGCTCCAGGCCTGATCCACCAATCAGACAGCAGCCCAGTAAACAGATGCAGCGCAGACCTTCTGAAGCTGCTCTGCATCCAAGACTCCCCTTCCAAATCCCATCCTCTGCAATTTGTTTAAAATGTGGGACGTACGGCCCGTAGTTCTTCTGGGAAATCTATAGTTTCCAGTCAAATAGGAAACCGGACGGTGATTTTTGGCCGGGCGGCTGGGCGTAGCCCGCGGTGTAGGTGGGATGGGCTCGATTCTGGATGGACGGAGGGAGTGAGAGCCGCCCGGCGCCGACACCGACGCGGCATGGGAGTCGTGGGGCGGGCCGAGACCGGCCGCTGGTGCTCTGGCCTGGTGTCAACATCACACACACCTCACACACTCCAGCTTCACACTCACACATGCTGGAGCCAGGGGCCGTTTTCCAAGAATACCAATTAGTCCCATTTTTGAAAATGTTTTTCAGAGAGAGAGAGAGAGAGAGAGAAAGAGGGGGAGAGAGAGAGGGAGAGAGAGAAGGAGGGAGAGGGAGAGAGAAGAAACAGAGAGAGAGAGAAGGAGGGAGAGAGAGAGAGAGAAAGAGAAACCATCTGTTTTTTGACCATTTTATTTTGGCTTTCATGACAATCATAAAAGGCAGAGAAATGCAGTGGGAACTGCTGATTACATTCATAACAGACTTACATGAACTGCTATAATAAGAAGCACAGAGCTACTGCACGAAACTCTATGGACTATATAGCAGACAAATATAAATCAACTATATCATTTAAAGATGCATATCTATGTTAAAATATGTTGGTGCACTTCAGTCCAACTGGTAGCAAGAATAATAAGATATTTTATTGGCTCTGATGTTGGAGGGTGGTTCTAAATTTAAATCTTAATTATGATGTTTTGCTGAGTCACCTTTTCATAATTGGTTCTCTTCATTATTGTGAAAGTCTTCTTAAATGTACCAAGCAAAAGTATTTCAAGTGTAGCAAAATCATAAAAATATAACATGCTGATTTTATCTTAACACGTTTAAGTAAATCCTCACTAAATTATGGAAAGCATA
Organism: Brachyhypopomus occidentalis; assembly: GCA_020368025.1. Classification (NCBI taxonomy): domain Eukaryota; kingdom Metazoa; phylum Chordata; class Actinopteri; order Gymnotiformes; family Hypopomidae; genus Brachyhypopomus; species Brachyhypopomus occidentalis. The sequence continues at coordinate 1,559,901 of JAGXOD010000039.1, read as the reverse complement.
ATGAAACTGAGATTTTTGCTAGTTTTCAACACTCAAATTGGACATTTAAGGTGATTATGGTGATTAAATGCCATTTTTGAATTCCGTAATTTCATTATGTGCTGAAAATCATTTAAAATGAGAAATATACAATAGGACTTGTGTGCTATAAAGTATATTATAAAAACATACATACAGTATATGCACACATATAAAATAAATATACACATATACAATACATATATATACATATACATATATATATAATATATGTATACATATATATACTGTATATATATACATATATATAAATGTCTTGTAAGGTGAACCGTGGCTTCAGCTCCAGCTCGTATCTCCCCAGCACACGCCATTGTGATGTCACTCCTACCTCATGCTCACCCGGCTTTCGCTTCGCTTACCTCACTTAGCATGAGGTCACAGTGGCGGTTTCCCAACGTAAGTCGGGACTCCGTTCGGACGGCGTTCCAGTCAGGGGGTCTGCCATGCGGCCGCGAATCACCCCAGCGCAGCTGCACGTACCAAAGCGCTTGGGAATCTCACTTCTGCTTTCTGAGGAAGGAACACAGCGCCCAGCGTGGGGGTTTTCCTCCACCATCCCCCCACCCCCCACCCCACCCGTACTACACACACATCTCTCTAGGCAGTGGAATGAACGTGGGGGAAACCCCTCACACTTCCCTGACGTGCGGTGGTCTGAGTGACCCCTGTCTCTTCAAGAGTGACAGCACCTACAGTAATTTACTAGAAAGACAACGTGAACAGCATGTGAAGTTCACAAAAGCCGGCGGACATAAGAAGAGTTGGGTTTTTTTTTGTCTTGCTATGTTTGTTTATTTAGCAATTATTTATTTATTTATTTATTTTTACATGTTTTAGGAAGCGGGCCGGCCCACTGGGGAAGATCTGAGCCGTATTCTCTACGTGTTGGGGTGGCGGTGCGTTAACGTTTGTGCGTGCGCCGGCCTCCTTTCTCCCCCTGCGCCGTGCTTTCCAGCTGAGTGCGGTGCTTTAAGAGGTTCCCAGGGCAGATTTACGGTGAGAACCCGGCAGAGAACAAACAGGGCAGGAAGGGGCCCTAGATGCGGCGGGAATACTAATGCCCCCCGCACACCCGCCGGGCCGCCCTCCCGGGGGCAGCTGGGCTCTGGACTGCAGGCGCGGGCGGGGAGGAGGGAGGAGCAGCGTCTGTCTGCAGCCTCAGCTGGTCGCCCGATGGCGGGGACGCTGGAGGAGCTCGTGCCTTGGCGTTCTCCACCGCGGCCAACGGAGCGCGCGGTAGTGCACAATGCGGCATAGTGGCGAGGGGGTCTGCCCGCCGTCGATAGCTGCACCCTGCTAGTGGAAAGTGGGCAGAAAGATGATGGCACTAGAGGCTGGTTCCACTAACTGCCCAGGGGTAGGTAACTGCCCAGGGGTAGGTACCTACCCCAGACTGGCCAAACTCTGACTTCACTCCCATACTTGACGTGCTGTGTGTGTGTGTGTGTGTGTGTGTTGTTTGTATCCCTAGTTCACAAGGGAGGCGAGCCCCTCCCCCTCTGTGAGCCAGGATAATCCCGCTGCCAGTTCCCCGGCATTAATAATCCTGTTCTCCACTGGTTATAATGAGTTTGGATTAGCATGCGGTAAACCAAGATGGCGTGTCCTGCTCTTCTGTGAGCTCTGCTCGGGGAAGCCGGCCTTCGGCGTGGGTGAAACGGGCCTGCCGCCAAGAGGAGACGATTGATGGCTGCCTCTTGAGAAGCCACACCAAAGGCAGCCATAAGCCTTAGGAAACTGGTAGACCCAGTGTTGCCCATGGTGAGAGAGGGAGAGAGAGAGGGAGAGAGAGAGGGAGAGAGGGAGAGAGAGAGGGAGAGGGAGAGGGAGAGAGAGAGAGCACCGAGTTCGCTTTACGCCATCTCTGTGCGCCTGGGGCGATTTATGAGCGCCGCTCCTCGCCTCCTGGCTGGCTCGCCATTGGCGTCGGTGTGAACACAGTGGTCCCCGGGGCTCTCGTGGAGTGCTGGGCATTGGCCCCAAGCTGCCAGAGTGGCCCACCGGGAGAGGGGGGAGAGACGGAGAGAACAAGACCAGCTGAGACCGAAGTGAGCCAACACGCGCAGCCCGGGAACATTAGTGGTCACTGTGGGTGAGGTAACAGCAGTGATCACTCAAATGGAGGACAAACAGACAGTGACATAATCAGTCTCCGCTCCTCAGAGCGTCAACGAGCTGGAATATGCTAAATGTTCGAGGGCACCTGGTTCTGACAGTGATTCATTTAAAACTGAAGCGTCTAAAGCGTCAAGGTTGCACTGCAGAGTTTGTCTTGGTCAGGAAAGTGTGTGAGCCATTCGTGTGAACGCCTCTGTGCTGCTGCTCAGTAGCAGTGCTGCAACGTTGGCTCACGGTCGGACATGCCGGATTGGCCGAATGTTTGACAGACATTTGGAACTGGCCACTCACGAGTCCTCTCCTCAGCTCTTTTCCCTGCTCTTTATCTCCAGACCCAATCCCATTAAAGGCAATCATGTTCATTTTGCTGGGGGGGGGTGTGTGTAGGGGAGGTGAGGCTCTTGTTTTATGCAGTTCTGATTAAGTAGGTTCCAGTCTGCATTTGGCAACGGGGTTTCACTGTGCAGATGGCCATTAGTTGAAAATAAACCTAATTATGCAGCATAGCGTGGTAGCGAGTGGGGGCCTCATTCCTCAACTGCAGCCCTGGTTCCATGTCCAACCGAGCTCAGTCAGCCTCAGAACCCCCCCCCATACACACACACACACACACACACACACACAGCCATCAGACTTGGCATAGCAGTTCCGCCACATCGCCCCCTCCTGCCCTTATAGCACGGCCGCACGCTAACGGTTCGCTACAGGGACCTGACGCGATGTTGTTCCCGGTGGCTTGCATGAATCCGAGCCAGCAAATATGAATTCTGCTGATCTAATGATGAATGTGGCAATAAATCACTCTGTCTGGGCAGCTCCCAGCCGGGACAATTGCATTATGCAAATGAGCTCGATGCTGTGGGTGAGGAAGGAGAAGGAGGTTGATGGGACACACGATCGTTACATGAGGCAACCGTGAAGCCCACAACAAAATCCCTGGTTTGCTAAATGCAGTCAGATGTTGTAGCTCCGCGTGCCCATCCGCCCTGAGGACTGCACCGTTTAGCACTGACCTGCACATCTCCACCAGCCCTGAGCGCACCGCCTGAGGCTTGTTCTCATCACGCCTACAGTGGCTAACGAGGAACCTGCAGGGGTTAATCGGCTGAGTTGCTGGAGCTCGGCTTCCTAAGCCGGATGATCGTGGTGACGTAAGTTTGTTTTGCAGCAGGCTTTTAAGACTAACCTGTTGTTTAAAATCTGTTTTCTTTTTTTTAAACTTCTGCATGTAGCCAAAGTGATTAGAGCTATTTGTAGAAACCACAAAAGCAAAAAGCATACATTATCTCAGCATCAGTGTTATGGACAGTTTTTCATGTATACCCACACATGTAAAGGGTCTGTATAAACTGTCCCATAACTGGTTAGGTTATAAATAGCCACAAGAAGGAGCCTTTGAATGCAACAGCCAGGCTAAAACATCCAGAGGCCCATAGGACTATTTTACTCTTGTTTTAAATCAACTTTAAAATTGGCACTCAATTATTCGTAACCTTTTGTAGTCCCAGAACAGCCCACTGCAGCACCACTGACTCATGGGTCATGGATGGTGGAGCTCCCAGTGCATGTAACCTGCTATAACCCCAGTGGAGATGCTTATGCCGGCCTGACTCATGTGCCTGGCCTGGGTGAGGAACTGAATGCAGGTGCTGACCAACCCCTGGCATGACTTGGTACGGCCCAACCTGACCACCTTAATTATTTTGTTTTTATTTCTTTTGTTTTTATTTTTCCTGGAGATGCATGAACGCAGAGCGGTGGTTGTGGTGTGTGTGTGTGTGTGTGTGTGTGTGTGCGCACTGGGGGGATGGGGGGATTGGTGCAGAACTGGAATGAGTAAGTGAGCATTCTGTTGAGGTCTTAGTTGGCTAATCTGCTGCATGTGACAGCGCGACGAGCTTTCGCTGTGGTGGAATGCCTCCATCCCCTTTGGTGCGAGGGCAGGGGGGCGGATTGGAGGGCCAAGGGGGGTAAGGTGGGGTGGGATGAGGGGAGGGGAGGGTGCAGGAGAGGATGGTGGGCATGATGGGGGGGGCGGGGCAAGGGGGTTTGCAGGCTTAATCAGCAGGGGGCTGGATCACTCCACTCCATCACTACAACGGGGGGGGTAGCATCGAGGAGCGAAATGTTCTCAGGATTGGAGTCGCTGTGTCCTTCCTCCTCCTCCCCCTCCTCTTCCTCCTCCTCCTCCTCCTCCTCCCTGCACCAAACGGGGGTATCCCCTTCCAGGCATAGCTCACACTCCTTTACAAAATCCCTCGTTCCTCTGCGTTGCGCTGCCCTTACTCCACATCTGTTCCCCTGCGACTGTGTATACACTTCATGTTCTGGAGAGATCCACAGTGGTGGTGGGGTTGGGGGGGGGGTGCGTCTCCCCAGGGGAAGCCCTCATCTGGGGAGGCTTTGTTGTCCTTTACCCCGTTTTTCCCGATTTAGTTTTTTTTTGTTATGGAGGGGGTGGGGGTGGGTGGGGGGGGGTATGTGGTAAGTTCCTCAGTGGTTTGCTCTTCACCTCAGAGCCACCGGGGTTTGGCCTGCGCCGTCCATCCGCTTGTCGTTCTGTCTGTCTCTCTGTTTGCCTCCAGCCCACCGTAACGTTGTCTGAATCGTTCCCCCTTTCCAGATGCACTTCCACAGCAACAGCTATTCTTTTACGCCCACATCTTTTGCTTATTACACGCGTCCGTCAGTGCGGGGAGAGATCGAAAAATGGCGATGAAGCACTGTGAAAGGGTTCTGTTGTACTTTGAGCACCGAATAGACCCCGTTTTGTTCTGTAATTGAAAAAAGTCCCAGAGTGCTTTGTGTGCGTCATGGGAGCTGCAGCTGGGGTTGTTGTGCAGGCGTACGGAACATCAGGTCAAGCGTTGATCACAGGTACTCCGCAGTGTTGGAAGCGTGTGATCAGAGACAGCCTTATTTTAAACTTCTAATCATCTTGTCTGTATGTGCGTGTGTGCGTGTGTGTGTGTGTACGCACTTGGTGACATAAAAGGCATCTTATGAGAGCAGGGGCCATTCCTGCGCTGTCTGGGACAGATTAGAGACTGGGAGAGGACGTGAATGTCCCCGAGCTCAACCCCGTCTCTCTTGCTTTCCCTGTACCCTCCTGATCTCCCCCCCTCCCCCCCTCCACTCCCGCTTTAATTAAACAAACAATCGGTGTTTGCATCACAATGGCGGCTGAGCTCGCGCGCCATTGGTGACCCGTCTGGCATGGGAGGCGGAGCTGCGACGGCCAACGTGGCCCTCCGGCGAACGCACCCGTGAGCCGCGCACCGGCGGCGGGAGAGAGGCCGGCACCCACAGCCGCTTTAATGCCATTGTATGATAAGCATCGGCCCGCTAAGTCCCGCCAGGACAAATCCCCCCGGAGAGGAGCTGGAGTGCGGGGCTGAGTGGAGGGGAGGGGGCAGGAGTGGAGGGGAGGGGGCAGGAGAGGGAGACCTCAGCTGAGTGGATCCAGGCTGGGTCTCGGCTCCATACGCCTCCCTCCAACACACACACACTCACACTCACACACACACACACACATGCACACACACTACACCCCCCACCTCAGCTGTCCCACTCCACAATGGCTTGAGCATCTTTTGTGGCATTAACGGTTTGTAGGGGAGGGAGAACAATGTATGAGAAGTGAGGAGCGCTGGGTTCCCACACACAGGCTTGACATGTCCTTACACACACACACGCACACACACACACACACACATACTCTCAGAGACAGCAACTTGCTTGCGCACAGCTGATCCAAAGCCCTGTCTGTGCCCCCCTTCTATACAAAATTAACACACGCTCTACTACGTACACCCACATACACACAGCAGACACACAAACACACAGCACACACACACACAGCACACACACAGCACACACACAAACACACAGCAGTCACTGGCAAGATGTGTAAAACTAACTGTCCTTCACATACATTTTCACACTTTTCCATACGCACATGATCAGAGTTACATTAATGATAGCATGCATGAAAATGCACACACACACACACACATACACAGGTTTCTCTACCAAGACACACTCAGAGGGGGTGTCTCCATTGTGATGTGAAGTCTAGAGGGTTTTTTTTGCCTTGATTAATTTGTAGTGTCATTCATACTAGGGTTCTAAGAAAGGAAGAGGGGGGGGCACTGGGATCACATGACCCAACCTGATCCAACAGCACAGGCCTGGATCAGCTGGACATGGTGTGAACTCAGTGCTGCTGGGAAGTGAGACATCAGAGGAAGTCAATCAAAACGCAAAAATGAATAGGTCAGTTTTGCCTGAAAAAATGAGTTTCAGAATTCCTCCTACACACCAGTTCTCTAACTGGATGTCTAGTTCTTTCTCTCTCTCTCTCTCTCTCTCTCTCTCTCACACACACACACACACACACACACACACCACTCTCACATGGGTCTAACATTCTCTTTCTCTCTCTAATTATATCTGTTTCTCCATCTGCATATCGCTCTGTTCCTGTCCCTCCGTCTCTCTCTAGCTGTCTCTCTCTTCCTCTGTGTCTCTCTGCTCTTTTGTACTGCATATCCCATAGACCTTTGTTGCATAACGCTAACATTAATGTTCACGCTGACTGATGTAGATATAACTAAATACAATTTGTTAATATACAATATTTAACGCATTTTTGTGAGAGCCGCCAGAGCTTCATTCATTATAAATTGTCAGATAGATGAACAATAAACCTGGTTTTACTGTCGTGTCATGGTGTTTGAACAATAAAGCAGCGATGTAACTACATGACAGATGGCTTAACAGCTCACAGAGACGGCTTAGCAGAGACGGGCAGAAATTTCACCTGAACTACTGACTGTAATTGGAAAGGAAAACTTTGTTGGCTTCAAAAGCAGCTTTTGAGGTTGTCATTCTCAACGAGGTTCTAATTACCCATAATGCTGGACATGTAAAAAGCCAAACCCTCTTTTGTTCTTCTACTCACAAGCTCAACACATGAGCTGTGGGAATTTCGCTGCATGCTACACATGACCTGCTCTTCAGTCAGGTGTAGATCAGCCTGCTGAAATTCAATAGCCTTCGTCATTTTAAGGGCATCTCATGAGCATTACTAAGTTTTAAGAAATAAATACACATTGTCCTACATACTACATTTTAGGAATGGTGATGAGTGAAGACGTCTTCTCATTGGAATTGGAATTGTCGGTTTGTGTCTTGATTCTGTCTAAAATACTGACAGCCGTTTATCTCTTTTCCAACTCCTAACACACACACACACACTCTCCTTCCTGCTCCTCACCATCAGGGTAACGGTGTGTGTGACAGTGCAGATACCAACAGTCTGGCACCTGCTGTCCTGTCAGTTCAGATCTGAGATCCATACGAGTCTTCAGCCACCTGCAGCCTCCACCTTGCTGCTCTACTGACCCCCGTGCCCCTGCTATCACCCTCGTGCCCCTGCTAGCTCCACCGTGCCCCTGCTAGCACCACCGTGCCCCTGCTAGCTCCACCGTGCCCCTGCTAGCACTACCCTGCCCCTGCTAGCACCACCGTGCCCCTGCTAGCACCCTCGTGCCCCTGCTAGCACTACCCTGCCCCAGCTAGCACCACCGTGCCCGTGCTAGCTCTACCGTGCCCCTGCTAGCTCCACCGTGCCCCTGCTAGCACCCTCGTGCCCCTGCTAGCACCCTCGTGCCCCTGCTAGCACCAGTCAGTGATTGTCAGAGTTTACTGGGACAGTGTATATGTGTGTGTGTGTCCATTTGCCATTAGGCCATAGCTGGCGATCCATATTCCCACCAATCCAGTGCTGACACCTGCTCTCACATCCTTCTCCATGTACATCCTCCACCTCCTTGTCTCCCTGACAGTGTTTCACCTTGGTTGTCTCACCCTCGCTGTCTCTCTCTCCCTGTCTCTCTCTCAGCAGTATCCCTCTGGTTACCCCCCCCCCCCCTCCCCACTCTGTGTATCTGCAATGGATTATGCAGCCTTTCAGACAACAGGAGTAGTGGACCCATTTCCAAAGCCCTCTAATCATTGCCATGCTGTGCGTTCGCTTAACGTTTCTCTGTTTGTTATTGTGTCCATAATCAGGGGCCTGTGTGTGTGAGGGGTTCAGAAGCCTGATGTCATTGTCTGGGTGTGGTCCATGTCCGCGGAGCTCACGTTAAACGCTCCCACGCTGGGTGACCAGCGGGGAAGGAGGCAGGGTGGGTCGGCGTCCCTGGCCGTGGCCCCAGACGTTCTCCGAACCTTCAAGGAGGGTTTTCCCAGCAGGCACATCTCCTCACTGGGACCTGTTTGCATTCCACTGGAACCCTGGAACTGGAACCCTGGAACTGGAACCCTGGAACTGGAACACTGGAACTGGAACCCTGCTGCCCGACTCCTCTCAATGGGACTCGATGTTTTCAAAAGCGGATGCTTATCGGTACTGAGGGCCTGGTGTTGTGTTTCACCTTGTGTCTGACTCAGGAGGCTGTTTGAGTGCATACGGCTCTGTTGACAAGAGTCTACGGTGGAGAAGAGAACATGAGGGGAACTTTAGATGTTGCCTGGGATCTTTTGCCAAAGTGGTTTTGGGAACACAGCGTCCTGAATCCGTGGCCAATCTCCTGGAGTGCTACTGGTGATATTCGCAGCTACTTCACCCACCCGTGTTTGGCTGCGTTAATGTTAATTCCCTTCTAATGGCTCCTCTCAGGCTTCTCCCTCTTGCTCAGCTCAAACGCACGATGCCTACGGCTTTCGCGCCACTCCAGCTGGTGCGCAAACATCTCCTTCCGCCAGCCCCGAAACCGGCACTTCACAACTTGCGAAAAAAAAACACGAAGCCCCCAGGGTAGCATTCCTCCTGGCGCGTCCGGCTGAAGGAGCTCCGCTTTGCTGAAAGGTGCCACTCTTCTGCCGATCCGCCCAGCAGCTCAGCACGGCAGAGCGCAGGCAGGAGAGCGCGGCGGCGGACACAAGCGCTGCTCTTCAGGAGGTGCCAGGGGGGAGCGTGTTGACTCGGATGCCGTGCCAGGTGCCTTCAGCAATTATGAAAATATGATGTGTCCGCTTTATAGACTCGCGTTTGTCACGGAGTGGGGCAGGAAGGGGCTGGGGGGGACGCCAGAGAAGCCACCCCGGGTAGCCCATCTCCGCTCCGCGGGGGTAAGCCCTTCGGCCCGTCTGCCAACTGAACGTGGCAGAGCAGAGGAAATGCGGACCGGAGCACGTTTCGGGGATCAGGGGGTGTAAACGGAGAGGGTTGATGGCCAGGTCCATATGGAAGAGATCAGTGGAATTGGGTGGTGTGACGTCTGGCTGAGCCCATTTAGGGGGTGGGGCAGGGGGGGTGCAGTTGTGCCTCCACCTTGCCCTCTGTTCCCATAAGCTTCTTGATATAGCTTGTAGCTATCATCAGACGTGGAAGCTTTTGCGCTAAACTTCCAGGATCTGTATAACCTTCAGGTTTTGTCTGGGTTTCAGGATCTGTCTGAATTTCAGGATATGTGTGGACTTCAGGATTTGTCTAGCCTTGCAGGATTTGTCTGGGCTTCCAGAATCTCTCTCCTCAGTTGCAGCAGTTTAGGCCAGAAAGGCAGAAACTGACGCACTATGGTGATCATCTCCAGGCCTGGATGACCATTGTACTGCACAGTTTCGAGAATGAGAGACAGCGCTGATGTGTGCAGTGTTGTCCCCGTGCTGGACTGGCTGTGGACAGCCCTCCTGGAAAAGAAAATGGGCAGTAACCAGGAGACAGGACACGAAATCAAGACTGAAAACAAAGTGTGACAGGAAAGAGGCTGAGGAGAAAGATGAGCAAGAAATACCCGGGGAGCACAGAAGAGGTCAGAGGTTGACGTCTGGCGAGGTTAATGAGCGTGGTCATTACTGCAGCTCGGCGCTGCAACTCTCAGCGGCCCACAATGCCTTGCTGGCCCCATACCCTGGTCTACCATCTCGCTCCTGCCAACACCAACCATCACGCCCCAGTGAACAGAAAGTCCAGAGACACAGAAGAGCGTAGAAGCTGGTTGGAGCAGAGTGCAGGCCTGAAGGCCCGCTAGGCCGAAGGCCCGCTAGGCCGGCTAGCTCCGTGAGGCGACGCCACGCAGGCTCTCCAACAATGCAGCTGCGTGGACGAGGTGATGATGGATGGGAGCTGCCTACCACCAGCTGGGGAGAGCCTATCAATCACAGCCAGGCCAACCAGACCACTGGGTCAGGTCTCTGGGTCAAGAGATGGGTCAGGTACCCTTCACCATGGCCGAACCAAGGGAGTGTGCTAATCTGATCACATCGAGAGTGTCTTTATGAGAAGGGCTGGCGTTGCTGGCGAAGCCACGAATCCCGTTGTGTGCACTTTAATGACGTGGTCATGTGACTGCGGAGGATGAAAGCACAACACATGCATGGTGCAGCATAGCAACCATTGGGACGATAAAGCCACATGGTGATGAGCCATTGTGTGCCATAACAGTCAACATAATCCTGCCAGCGTGGTTTAGGAACATTTGACTAACCTATCCAGAAAACCACATCAGTATTGTAATATGAATAAACGTTTCATCCACAAATGTTTCATCATCTTTAGATCAGCATGATATCTTACAAAAGAAGTTAACACCAAATCAGGGTAATTATTTCAGTTCACTTAAAAGCTTTTCTCAGTTGCCATAGTGAAATGAAACTCCATCTGCAACAGATTCGATATATAACTGAATAATTTATTGAATATACTACCATTTAATGTCACACGGTTAGCTCCGAGAAGGTGTGACGTTTGAGGTCGTGTGGGTATGTGGGAAGGGTGTGCATGTTTAGAGTGGGAGGGGCTAGTTCAGGCCCCTGTTCCATGCGGTGAGTCCGGACACGGAGTCTGATATCCCTCAGAACCCCCTGGAACGGTCCGGCCCGTTCCCCAAGAGGATCACACAGGAGCAGGTCGGCAATATGCCATGCGCCAAAGCAAATTGGGTCAAGATTGCAGTGGAGATCTGTGGGGATAAACATCTGTGGGCAGCTCGATCTGACAGCTGTCACTCAGAATGACAGATGAGGCTGATAGTGAGAGGAGACATCTTGAGGACTGTAATGGAGGAGACCACCAGCGTACTTGGGGGCAGGGACATGGTCTTTCACTGCAGGGAGATGAGGCGATCTTCTCTCTCAGCAGCTGTGTGTGAGGATGGCTTCCATTAGAAGAACACGTTTCAGTTCCTTATAAGGTGACCACTTAAATCGGTCGAAGCTCCATTTTAGCCAACGTCGCAATTTATTAACGCTTGGAAAACATAAAACCTCCGAGATAAAAGAGCTCAGCCTATATTGTTTACCAAAGATTAATCAGTGCATCACTGATTCTGTGGAAATTAAGAACTGTTTTCCAGTGATATGGAGTAGCTCAGATGATTTACAAGTTAGAAGAATGTTAGCACCATGCAGAAACGAAAGTGGACATGTTTGCAATGTGTATCCAGGGTTTTGCAACTCAAGATCTCTTGCAATGACTCAGGACCCTGCGTCAGTGTCTCCACAACTGCTTCATGTTCCGACCATAAGTTCAGTAACATGGAGCGTTTTGATGGCGCAGAGCATCATGGGAGCGTTTTGATGGCGCAGAGCATCATGGGAGCGTTTTGATGGCGTAGAGCATCATGGGAGCGTTTTGATGGCGCAGAGCATCATGGGAGCGTTTGTTGTAACTGCTTGGCAGAGCTGGAGATCTCAGGGGCTGTTCATGGGGAGCAGGAGAACATCTCTGAATCAGGAGCCGTAGGGAGTCTCCAGAAGAGACATAAGTAGTAGGGGGAAGAAATACCTACTGAGCCGACAGTGTGTGTGTGTGTGTGTGTGTGTGTGTGTGTGTGTGTGTGTGTGTGTGTGTGTGTGTGTGTGTGTGTGTGTGTGTGTGTGTGTGTGTGTGAGATTGTGTGTGTGTGTGTGTGTGTGTGAGATTGTGTAATTGTGGCCTGTCTGAGCTGTGAGTGCACATAGCTGTAGTCTTTGTGTGTGTGTGTGTGTGTGTGTGTGTGTGTGTAGTGTCTCTAGAAGGAGGAAATGTGTTTGACATACGTGCAGTACACATAGCCAGGGAAGACTCCAGCAGCAGGATACGATTAATGACTGTAGAATAAGATTGTTACAATATGGCCTCCCTCACTCCCGCCTCTTTGCTGTTGGCCTGTCATATTTCACAGCTTTGTGTGTGTACTTGCATGTGCATGTGTGTATGTGTGTTTGCGTGCATGTGTGTGTACTTCTGTCAAGAGGGAGTCTTTTATTCTTCCCTTATTTTAGTCTTTTCTCTTTCTCCCTTTCTCTCTCTTGCCCTCTTTCTTTCTCTCCCTCTATTTTCTCCTCCCTCTCTCTCTCTCTTACTCTCTCTCTTTCTCTCTCTCTCAGTGTGGGCCATTAATATGCAACAATGTGTTCCTGGCCTGAGATGGAGGTTCAGTTCTCCCCTCTGTGAAACATTTTGGTCTGGACTCACAACACTGAAGCTCATGTAAATGTCTGACTAGCGCTTCAGATAGCGTCTCTTTGAAATAGAACACTTTCAGTCTTGGAGACGTGTTCTTTTATAAGAGGAACAGGTGGACACAAATCACAGCAACAAGTCAGAGCAACTTAATAGTAAGGAAATTTGTCAATAAGAAACCTAATTATCCATTACCCCCCCCCCGGCTTGGTCATTCTGTGCCCCCTGTCACTCTCACTCTCTGACAATAACTGAACAGGGATGTGACAGCTGGTTATTTGACTGCTGTCCCCCCCCCTCACCCACACACACACATACACACACACACAATCCACATGGTGGGATGTAGCACTGTGCTAAACTCTGATAATCTCCCAAATCCACTGGTTCATTGCACAATGACATTTTGTGGTACAACAAATAAAAGTTCTTCATAGTTTTTCTAAGGCGCTGGAGGAGGAGGAGGAGGGGGGGGGAGTGTCAACAGAATCTGGCAACCAAATGTTGCTGGTTAAGGACGAGGCAGCAAGTGTTTGTTAGGGTGTGGAGGGTCGGTGCCGTGACCCAGAAGGTCAGGGTGATCGTGGGGGAACGAGGCCCCAGACGGGTCCGTTCGGACCCTCGCATGCCTGGTCCAGCCCGGCTGTGTTTATCGACGCGTCGGGGAGAGAATTCGAAAGCGTTTGCGTCCTTCATCAATCACGAGCAAGCATGACTTTTCCCAAGCTCACAGATGTTGAGCAAGCAGTGGTCATCGGGGATGTAAGGCACTGTGGCGATCTTTCCACTTAAAGGGACACTTCACTTAAAACACTGTTGTGGATTAAACTAAATTAAAGCTCGCTGGGTCTGATCAGGCCCGGGGGTGGGACTGGATCGGCCGGGTTGGGCCTGTTCTGGTTACAGCCTGGTGCGTGTCCCAAATGTTTTGCAAGATGTAACTTTTTGCTGTTTAATCAGACTCAGGAGCCCACTACAACACACTGCGAGCACTGTTTAGGAGCTCAGGTCCTCACAGCACTGATTGCCCAGATTAAAATGTTTTTTTATTGGTTGATTCAAAGTGACAGGGAATTCTGACTAGACAAGAGGAAGAGCTGCCATTCCTAAATGAGCACTGATTGGACCTCACAAATGTCTTGCAGTGCCACACATGTTTGAAGCCTTACACGGACTGGTGATTTGATACTTTAAGCAGAGGTTCCAATTTAGCAACTTTGTTACTGTAGCAGGTGATTCAAGGTTGTCTAGTGAAAAATCTGGTGACTTTCCAATCAGTGGATAACATTGTCTTAATGTGCACTGTAGCTAGAAAAACTATGCTCAGTGCCTCCCGGTAAACACACCTGGGAACCTCGTTACGTTGCGACCTTGGTTTGTGGGGTCATGTGAGATCGTTTGGAGTTATGGCTAAACTCCACAGGACCGAGCACATCCTCACCTGTCACTGCAGGGTGGGACTGGCATACAAGTACTGTTGATCACAGTGACCAAGAGCCCATTAAAACCTGAGTATGTTTAGCCTCTGGCCTTATTATCAGACAATTCATGTAATAATTTAGTATTTATTAATTATTTATTAATTAATTAAGTCTCTCTCAAAATTATTGATTCTTGGTGATACTATATCTTGGCAATGCTTGAGTAATGACTTCTATACATTCACCTGCCAGTTTATTAGAAACGTCTTGTAGGCAGAAGAGTCTACATCTTATCCACAGCTGTGTTCAACACCATCAGTTTATGGCCAAGCATTGCTGATTGGTTATTTTTGCATGTACGTTCTCTGTCGACACAGCAGTCACACAAACCCCAGCAACATTGCTGGGACTGATTAACCTGTACCAGCTCAACACCAACAACCACACCAGTGATGAACGGGATGGAGGGTAAATCTACGTCAGTCAGCACATCGGCCAAAGAAGATTTCAAGAGTATCTGTCGTAGGTAGCATTTCTAGCTTTTATTTACTTATTTCATGTGCTATTCTATGTGGTATTTCATGCATTACTTCGTCTTAAACTGTTTCTGACCGGTTGGCACTCGACGTACGGGTGGATATGAGCGGATATGTTCTCAGCAATTTCACACTGAGCTCCAGGCTGGTGATCCTGATTCACAGCCGCTGAAGAGCAGAGAGGCAGAGACTCTTCTGCCCTCCGCGCTGCCTGGAATTTCACAAGAGACTGCAGAAATTCAGTTGAAATTTAGAGAGAGAGAGAGAGAGAGAGAGAGAGAGAGAGAGAGAGAGAGAGAGAGAGAGAGAGAGGGAGAGGGAGAAAGAGAGAAGAAAGTAAGTAGGTGAGTCCGGTTTCTGCATCTGGCACACTGGCCTGACTTCGGCCACGGTTCTTCTGGATCTCCTGGATTTATTGAATTCCTGCTCTGCAATGGTGCGCTAAAAAAGCCAGATTAAAATTCCTTTTGACCAAGCGATTTTAAAGAGACACTCACCAATAGCAACTGCTGGGTTTTTGTTTGGGGTTTATTTTATTTCATTTTTTTCTTGCTGTCACTTTCTCCAGATGTATTGGCTCAGTGCTTCGTCTAGGTTTGTATTAGACATGAACTATCGGACATTAAAGGGTGATGGGATCTTCAGTCCTCTCTCTCTCTCTCCCTCTATCTTTACCCCTCCTTCTTTTCCCCTCCCTCTCCCTCTGTCTCCCTCTATCCCCCCCCACACACACACACACACACACTCTCTCTCTCTCTCTCTCTCTCTCTCTCTCTCTCTGCCTCAGAGGGATTTATGTCTTAAACATGTGGTTACTCTTGTCCTCCAGTGCAGTGCCCTCTGATCTCCTACACACCTGTTCCTTCCAGCTGCCCCTGCACAGCCCCCCAGGCCTGACCAAAAGCCCCCCAGGCCTGACCAAAAGCCCCCCAGGCCTGACCAAAAGCCCCCAAGGCCTGACCAAAAGCTTTTGGGGGCTTTGTTGTTGTTGTTTTTTCTGTGTCCAAGTTCTCTAAGCAACTGCAGTGATCCCTGAGAGAACTCAATCTCCTCGATGTTTTACTGCCCCTCTTTCCATTGGGTAACAATAAAACAAGTGATGCTTTTAAGACTTATGGACAAATGAAAGGGAGACACAGTGCAGAGACCTCAAGGGCCAGTTTCACTAGTAAGAAGCACTGGGCTCAAATCCTTATGCAGTTAGCATGCAATAAATAGTTAGCATGCTGTTAGCATCCTTACAAAGTTAGCATGTTTCATAGTTAACATGCCATTATGCATGCTTACGCAGTTAGCCTGATGTTAGCATCTTTACACAGTTAGCATGCCGTTAGTATCCTTATACAGTTAGCATGCCATTAGTATCCTTATACAGTTAGCATGCTGTTAGTATCCTTATACAGTTAGCATGCCGTTAGTATCCTTATACAGTTAGCATGCCATTAGTATCCTTATACAGTTAGCATGCTGTTAGTATCCTTATACAGTTAGCATGCCGTTAGTATCCTTATACAGTTAGCATGCTGTTAGTATCCTTATACAGTTAGCATGCCGTTAGTATCCTTATACAGTTAGCATGCCATTAGTATCCTTATACAGTTAGCATGCTGTTAGTATCCTTATACAGTTAGCATGCTGTTAGCAT
Organism: Brachyhypopomus occidentalis; assembly: GCA_020368025.1. NCBI lineage: Eukaryota > Metazoa > Chordata > Actinopteri > Gymnotiformes > Hypopomidae > Brachyhypopomus > Brachyhypopomus occidentalis. The sequence goes on along the minus strand of JAGXOD010000039.1, from coordinate 1,543,689 downwards.
GTGGGCTGAAGGACTAAGGCAATGGGGTAAATCATAAAAATAAGACTGAAGTATTTAACCAAATGCGGTTATGTTCTAATAAAAAAGAACTCAATACTGAACTAGTGTCATTAAATGCTAATCTATGTTATCTGAAGCTATTGCAAAGGAGCCATTCCAGAGGTAAACCTGTATGTTTTATTACTGATTACTATAAATTATGTCTGATTTGTGTATGTTTAAGTGTTTTTTTTTTTCTTGGGACATGAGATGCATTACATCCTGTCACCTGTAATATCATTTACCTTTTAGCAATCAAGTCATTAGTGTGTCTATTGCTTCACCTAGCACAGTGTAACCGCAGTATAACTGTGTTTAGGACTGTGCTTTCCCCCAACCTTTCCCCACACTGGCCTTTGGAGTCCCTGTGATGGGATGAGCCAGGCTCATGGTTCTGCTGTTTCTCACACAGTTCTTGCACAGTGGAGCAGCCCATAGAGGTGAACCGTGGCGGGTCACACATGAACAGCCGGAGACCACGGACCTCTCACAGGAGGAAGAGGAGGACCGCAGGGGTGTGAAACAAAACTCCAAACAAAACAACCACTTTATTTCACACACACACACACACACACACACACACACACGCGCACACACACATATACACATGCACACACAGACACACATATACAGACAAACAGTGAGCATCTGGAATCAGCGTCTTCACTGCGCGGTCATGTGTGACGTGGGGGCAGGACATAAATTAGCAGAAGCTGTGTTTTTATGGCACACACACACACACACACACACACACACATACACACACACATACATACACACACACACACACACACACACACACACACACACACACTCACACACACACACACACACACACACACACACACACACACACACACACACACACACACACACACACACACACACACACACACACACACACACACGGGCCTTTACGAAATGACGTTGTTGCTGGGACAAGTTTAAGACTTCTGTGCGAGGTGCAACTCGAGCTGGCTTTGCACTAGACTCTTTTTTTTTAATCACTTGGCTTTGCTGATCATGCTACCCTCTAGAAAGCAGATAGCAGAGTACGAGAAAGATTTGCCCTTGTAAAGGAGTTAAGAAAGCACTTCCTGTGTGTGCAGACAGAAGAGAGTTTGTTTGTCTAGCAAAGTCAAGTTATTTTCAATCGACCCCTTTTAGATATGTTCACTCGACTGGTATCTCCAGTACACTGCCCCAGCACGAGACTTGATAGCCTTAGCTACAATTAGCATTTGCTCCTGACAACCCTAGGGGCTTCCGAGGCTAACCGCTGAATGTTCAGAGAAAAGGCTGGTATCACTTTCACTCCACGATTCCACGATGAGCAAGCGGTTTTCGTCCACTTGCGGGCCCGTGCTGAAAACGGATTACCCAACCGAGATTTACAAGGTAACGGCAAGAGCAAAGCAAGACAAACTGTGTAATATCAGCCTCCGTGTGCGGTGGGGCCAGCTTTTTTTTTAAGCAGGTAATTGAAAACAAATGGGAGGATGGAAAAAAGATACTTAATGACATCAAGATTTGCTCCTCTGTGAGTTATTGAATAATGGGCATAGAGATGGAGATGAGATCCTTGGTTTAAACAGCATTGCCCGTATTCCAGCACCATAGCCTCTGCACCACATTAGGTCCGAGTGTTGTCTGTAGCATTTGATTGTGTCCAGATTATAATACTGGTAAGGGGCATTGGGTGTTCTTGGACTGTATTTCAGAGAACTGTACACAGAAAAAAAAATCTGCTTTCAGTTACTTCTGAATCAATCAGATCTTCATCATTACAACATGAGCTGTCCATTTTTAACAAATGTGCAAAACTTTGGAAACAAAGTTTTGCACATGTATATGTACCAAGAAGTTTAGTCAAAAACATTTATGTTTTATGTATGATTACAAAACTTCTGTTACAGTTTGGAATGTGCTTTAATTAAAAGGCCTGGTTTAAATGCTACCAAACAAACCTAGTCACAGAACGTTTGGAATAGGAACGTTTTTTTTTCCTTTGACCCGATCTCCATCGACAGTAATGTATTCCATCCCTCATCTCCAGATCTTCATCCGTGTCCTAAAAACTGGCCCATAAAGATCAGCCCTGATCCCTCTCTCCATTGCAGAGATGAGTGAGAGCCGAGAGCCTGATAGCAGTCTTGCTAATCCGGCCTAGATGATGTGTGTTCTCCTCTGCCTCTATCCCTCAATCTCAACCCGGCCTGGGCCCTCTGGCACGCCTTAAGCCACAGACACAGTTAATGAGATTATGGTAATAGAATTTTGCTGCCCTGACCTGGGGATTCTGCCAGCTTTATCCCCATCCTGAGACAAAGAGAAGGAGCTGGCCGTGGGGTGCCACAGGGCCGCAGTGCTGGCACCATTTGATTTCCTTGTGGGGCCGGTCTAGATGAATATTTACTGAGCAAAAACTCACTTCCTGAGTAATAGGAGATGGTTTACAGGAATTTACTAAGGATACTAGGTACTGAGGGTGTGTAATATTATAATAATAAGGTTCTTTAGAGTTGGAACTAGAGACCCAATAGTTCTATCATTTGCTTGACTGATAGAAATTTTATTTCAGTCAGTTATTAGACAGTTAGTGCACTTGCAGTATTTATTTAATCAAAGTGTGAATTTAGCTTTCAACTGAAAAAAAAAAAAACATAAGGGCATCATATCAATAATAAACAGCCTTATCAGTGGTTCATTTGTTCATACTCTCTAATCGTTTCTCTAATGAAAATCTGTATTGGAAGTAGTCCCAGTCCTCACATATGACAAATGAAGAGTAGTGTTATTGCAAGGTTATTCTTTATGGCATTACCGTTCCATGAAGGTCACCTGAAAGTATATGTACAGGTGTAGGCATGTTTGTCCTAGATGTTGGGTTATAAAACACATCTGTCCTTCATGTAAAACAGTGAGACAGTATTGTCAGGTAAGACGGAGGGCTGGTTTTGTCTCCGAGGATCATTTGTTCTTTAGCTGTTCTCATTCCATTCTCAGTTGCTTTGGGTGACAGAAGATGAAGAGTGTACCTACATTCCATCTATCTTTAGTGCTATTTCGATGCCAGGTCCATTTTACGGGCTGCTGTAAAAATATGAGACTCATGTGAGTCAATGTGAGTCTCATTTCAGCCTCATGTCAGTCTCATATGAGTCTCATGTGAGTCCCATGCCCCCAACGGAAGATCACACACAGCATCTCCAGGTGAGGGGCCATGTCCCCTTCTCTCCCTGACACATTTCTTTGACTTCGTTTTGTTTCTATTGTCGTCCAGTCGCCAGGGCGACCACGCCAGGTTTCGCCTCACTCTTCCCCTAGTGCATGCTGGGCCTTTAAAAAAAAAAAAAGACCACCCAAAGGGTCGTGAGGGGGCAAGCGTCTGTGTGGAATAGTAATGGAGTCCCCCCCTGGGAAACGTGTCCACAAGAGAAAGCTGTCTGACAGCAAAGAAAAATTTGCTCTCGCTTCCGATTCCTCGTAGGGACATTCATCAGGCCGCTCTCGCTGCTTAAGGAGGGGACAGACATTACGTCCGTTCACATTAAAGATCCAGGATGCAACTGGCAAAATTACGCTGTGTGCTTTATGATGATTTACTGTGCATGTCCAAGTCTTTTAGCTACCAAATCACCCCCCCCCAGTATGAACGCCCTCTGCAGAACCGATGCATTTTCTAAGAAGATCTGCATTCTTATTGAAACTTTCACAGTTGCTATACCTCGAAAGCCTCGTTATCGCTCCTTCGGTTGAGGTCTGTTTTTTTTGCAGTATGTTTTTCTGTTTTGATATAATTTCCTGGCAAGCTACATGATGTCATGAGGTGTGCTACTTAATTACGTCCCCGATGAGAGAAGCAGTCATCGCTGCTGTGTGCTTGTGTGCTTGTATAGCTAAGTGCGAGGGTTTCTACCTTCTGCGAGGGTTGGTTGGTGAGAGAGTGCTTCCAGCAGCTGTTGTACCCACAGTGCTGTGCACCTCTGTGTCCTTCTGGGCTCTGCTAAAACTGGGCTGATGGCTTTTTCACATGTGGACAATCCTCATTCCTCTTTTCTTTTTTTTGTCCACGCCTGAATGCTGTTGTGTTCCGCGTGGGGACATGTCTCAGAGATAATGTCCAAACATCAAAGGTGATAGAGAATACATGGCACATGGCAGGTCCTGACGCCACGGTAACAGATGATGCAGATGATGTAGATGATGCAGATAGTTCTCCAGATTGGACACTGAATCAGACTTTTTCTGAAACAGTCTCTCACTGTTTCAGCTCAAATCTGTTTAATTCAGAGTACAGTAGAATTTCCAACATGGTTGTGACAAGGATAGTATTACCAAAGCAAACCATCTGTATTTTTCCCCCTAACATTTCAGTTCCATGTTTACAACTGCATTCTATCACCCTTAGCCCACAATCTCTCTCATGCTCTCAATCCAACATCACTATGGTGAACACTGTCAGAAGTTCAAGAACAGTGTTTAAAATCAAGCCAGCCAGTCAGGGTGTTACACCCTGCTATATTCATAAGCCAAGCATAAACTACATTTCTATTCTTGATTTAAAAGTTCACTAAATGTCAATGGATTATATGACATTATACAGGTGTAGATTATACAGATTGCCTGTTGCAACAGTTCTACACAGTGTCCTATTATTTGCAGCGGACGTTTCTATTTGTAATAGAACTGTAAGGTCCACAGACCCCAGTATCATAACATGAGCACTGACATTACAGAAATTCACTCTCAGCAACATTCGCTAGTGGTAAGTGCGAAAACTGAACAGGCATCTGTACCTCCCCTTTTGATTTCAACATGGAGGAGCCCTTTCCAAACGAAGCCCTGATTGTGTTTGTACAGTCCGTGATTTATCGAGGGTATTGCTATTCCTTTATGTGGGACCTGGTAATAAATAAACAGCATCTCACAGTTGGTTTGTTGCTTTAAGCAGTGGAGTATTGGTGTTGGGAAAAGCACCACCATATTCATCATCTGAATTGTGTACAGTAATGGACTGTGAGCTCATGGTCTGAGAACCTAGCGTAAAAAGGTGACCCAAACATTGCACGCCGTGCTCCACGCGCTAAAGCGCACCACCACGCAGTAGCTGTGGTATATGAATAGGAGGAATATTTCAGAATGTGCTGTTCAAAGCCCTGCTGAGACGCATGGCTCAGGAAGGGAGTCACTTCATGTTTGAACTTGGCTTCCTGTCTGACTGCAGCACGTATGTGTTTGGGTCCGATTATTGAAATTCAACTAATCATTAATTTAGTGTCTATGGGCATCTGAAGTAACCAAGAGAATGAAAAATTCCCAGTGTAGACTAAGAAAGCATGAGGGTCAATATTAAAATTATATTTGACTCGAATTCCACTTTGAGTCTAATGTCAATGAACAAAAGCTGAAAGAAGGTCATCAAATGTTTTTGGGGATTTTTTTTTAAGTTTTTCATTTTATTGCAAACAGTATGATACAAAAGATAAGCTTCTTTTAAGACAATGGCATGTTTTACAAAGATTTGTTGCATTAAAGGATGCTGACATGAGATCTAAGATATGCAATAATGAATAAGGAACTTTTTTAAAAAAACAAAAAAGTATGCTGGTGATTCAATAATGAAAAAATGTCTTTACAACATGGCCATGGCCTCCAGTAATCAATATTTGTTAGACGTAAATGAACAAAAACTTCCAGTTCTGTTTTTTAAAATGTAATCAAGTCTTATTACAATTATAAGAACTCTGTACACAGCTAAATAATCAAAGGCTTTTTAAAACATTTAAATGGAAACATTTACAAATGATAAATAAACCGAAACGGTTAACGTTTGTACCACAACTAAAATGACTTCTCTGTGAAAAATAAAAAAAAAATTAGTTTCAAATTAGTCATACAGAGGTGAAATAAATGATCGAATGCAAATAGTAATTACTTTTCAAATAAAATTAATACTAATGAATAAATTAGAGGTTAAGACTTGATAGGGTGGAGGAATGAGAATTTGAGGAATAAGGTGATGCAGAGGTCAAAGGTCACTTCCTGTTTCCCCCTCAGACATGAAGAGAGAAGTGAGCGATTGCTACTGAGGCACTCTGGTTCTCTACCCTGGCTGCCCAGGCACCGATGGCCCAAAGGCAGGACTTGCTAAAAAAAAACCCAAAACGAAGGCCTCGTGTACGACTAAACGGCACTGGTGACGGCTGCTACGCCACACCCCCTGCTATGCTAGGGCGCAAGACGAAAAGACAAAGATATCGATTCTCTCAATTAAACTCTTGAGCTGCTGTGTCACTCACATAGGAAAGTAAACACGATCACCACAGTCCAGCTCACACTGGCTTTTGCCCGACGACAGGAATCTAAAAGACGACAGGAATCACCATAAAGAGAAAAAAACAGACACAAAGACGAAAGAAAAGAAGAAGAAGTCGGGAAGGTGTTTTAGTTTCACACTATCTTTACAAAAATACATCAGTGAGAGATAAGGACCTATCTTATAACTGTATCCTCTGTATAAATGTATGAATCCCCCTGGAGAGCAAACTTGAAAACAACAAAAGAGATAATACATACACAGTACATACTAGAATATTTATAACAAATATGTCCTCACAGAGGATTCCTCTCTTTCAAGCGAGTTTCTTTTTCATTATAACTAGAAAAATATAATCGCGACACCGAGCATCTCAAAAAGGCGTCGTGAGCCATTCCGATATTTTCAGTACATTTTTTTTTTTCTTTTTCTCGTTTTTTTTTGTTAATAGACGTCCTCCCTTCCGTGTCTGTTTTCTCTGCCAGCTTGTGCAGGAAGTGGATCAGGATCCTTGGCACACCTCTGTCTGAAGGGGGGCGTTGGGCGGTTCAGTCTGTGCTCTCCGTCTTTACGGCCTGGAGAGTTGGGTGTAGACGGGCTGTTGATCCCAGTGTTGAGGGCTGTGGGTCTGGGGCACGGACGGAACCCCGCTGGGGTCAGCGATAGGGGTGTACATGGGCCTCTGGCTTGGATTCATGTAGCTGAAGGTGGAATAGAGCCCGGAGCCCTGGCCGGAGCCATGGTTGTAGTAGGAGGTGGCGCCGCCCTGGTGGTCAGTGTAATCGCCGTACTGTGAGCGTGCGGCGGGGGGATAGGAGGGGGTGCTGTAGTGCTGCAGGTTGAAGGAGCCGTAGGCCACGTGCTGGGGTGAGCCCTGGCTCTGCTCGCTGTAGTGGCTGGGGCTGAGCTGCTCCGTCTTGATCTGCGGAGGGCGCTGTGGGCCCTGACCTTGCTCCCCTGCCCCTCCCAGTGGAGTCAGCGAGGCCTGCTGTTGCTGCTTGGGCATCCAGCCGTGCCCGCCGGGCCCCGGGCCCTGGCCCACGGGCGCGCCGTTCATGCCGTAGGCGGGCGTGTATGCCTGGGCACTGGACACGGCGGTGTGGCCGTGCGGGGGAAGGTACTGGTCAAACTCGTTCACGTCGAAGGCCTCAATGGTGGAGATGACGTCGTTGCTCAGCTCGCCAATGTCCACATCCCGGAAGTCTATGTTGAGCTGGCGGCCCGAGCCTTCCTGGAGGGGTCGGCCCTCGCGCTTCAGATCGGCCTTGCTGCTTGGGAGGTCAGTTTTGGGGGTGGTTGGGGGAGTCGGAGGACCCTGAGAACCTCCTGTCGAGAGAAGGAGAGAAGAAACAAAAGGGTTAACTGCCAGCCATGCATTAGCTTACTGACGCAACTGCAGTGCAAATAAAGATACGCCATGAAATTAAGAACACGTTGATAAAGATTTATGAGTTTTCCCAAGGAGCAGTTCCATTACATAACATGCGCAGTAGAGACATTCGCGGTCAACAATAAATCGGTAGGGTAAAGACAACTGGTATGTTTGCATATTTGTAACCTTGTAATCAACTTTATTTTATTTACCAGTTGCCCTGTGATTCTAAATTGGATCCATATTCAAAGGCGGCCAGTAACGAGGCTCATTCGTTTCATATTAGCCTCTGCTACCAGACCTCATGCATGCAGCATAGCAGATCCGTAAAGTCGTTTGTATGCACCTGAATGGTCGGCGGGGGAGTGTACTTCTCCGGTGCTGGAGGCGGGAGAGTCCGCCTGCTGCAGCGCTTTGAAGATGGCGTTGGGAGAGATGTGAGTCTGGTCACCGTCCTCGGACTCGCTCTGGCCGTTCTTCACACTCTTCCTCCGCCTGGGCTGGTATTTGTAGTCGGGGTGATCTTTCTTGTGCTGCACCCGCAGGCGCTCTGCCTCCTCCACGAACGGACGCTTCTCGCCTTCATTCAGCAGTCTGCACAACACCGAACCAGAGAAAGAATTCAGATCATGTTTTCTTCTTACGTGTTTAGCAAACGATACTCAGTAAGTTAAAACTTCTATTATGATAATAATAATAACTACAATAATAATTATTAATATTAATTAATAATAAGTATTATTAAATATCACATATCGTTACATATTTATTGATTTATTACTATTGTTGTTGCTATTGTTATTCTTATTTCTGTTCCTTTTGTTGATTATGTTTTGCCCAGGCTCTCAAAGTTTCGCTTTAAAATAATTTTTTTTTTTTTTCAAAATGAAACTTGAGTCAGCATGGAAAGTAGCCCATGAAAATATAACATTCCGAAGTTGTAGTCGCTCTTTGTAAAAGTTTTACATTTTTTTTATTTTTACTGGTTACTATGCGTCAATTGAAAACAAACGCAATACCTACCTCCAAAGTTTCCCCAGAGTTTTGCTGAGCTCTGCGTTGTGAAGGTGCGGATATTGGTCGGCCAGCTTTCTCCGCGCTGCTTGTGCCCAGACCATGAAAGCATTCATAGGTCTTTTGACATGGGGCTTGTTTTTGCTGGAGCCGTTCACCCTCACGGGCATTGGCACCAAGGTCCAGTCGTAACCTTTGAGTACTTGCGACACCGCATCTCTGATACACACAGGGAATTTGTCTTCATCGTCTTTCTTAAAGTCTCTGTCTTGTCCCATGACGCGGTTCTCGGATGGTCTGGTGTTCTCGGTGTCGGACCCAGATCCAGACGGACAAGGAGATCCGGCCGAATCTTCAGACATGCATGGACTAGGGGCGTCGGACAGACACTTGTCCTGCTCATCGGTCATTTTCAGGTATGGGTCTAGTAGATTCATGCGAAAAAATGTTAAGGCACCAACAGATGCAATAAAACAGGAGAAGGATTTCGGAATGTAAAATCCTCAGTTTTGCACGGCGCGTGCAAAAGCGTCGTTTGGCAAACTCGTCCCCGTGCGCAAAGCTGTCAAAAGTTTCAAAAGTCCTTTAAAGCGCATTCAGAGGAGTTCTCACCGACGCACTTCTCCTCGTGGGCAGAGAGCATGCAGGTCCTGTAAACCGCGCGCTTCTAAAAGCAGCTGCTGACTTTCTTAGACCTTTCGCAAAAAGTGATGAAATCCTGTTGCCAGCTCTGTGTTGGAGTTGCAGAAGAGCAATGAACATACGCTGTGCTCGAACTCATTTATAACAGGAGCTCCTTAAAGAAGGAGGCGGAGACGACCACGATGCTCCTCCCCCTTCCTCTCGCGCAGCAAAGCGAACTAATTGAGCACACCGTTGAATCACTGTGGGAAAAAAAGTGTATATATATACATATACATATACATGTATATATTATATATTATATATATTAAAAAATCAGAAAATCAATACATTGATATGACCTGGTTTATATGGTTTAAACGGCATTAATTACCTATGTAAATGGAGAGTTTTGACTTCGCTGTAAACTAATGCAGTTCACGGTGACATTACTTCACACGGGATTTGTAGTGTTTCTTTTAAACTGGGCAAGTCTGATGAACGTCAAGTTGTTAAAACACCGTAAAGACTTTAAAGGTAATTCTACTTACAGCGCATTTTTTGGCATTATTTTGTGTAGGTTAAAACTACACACACCTTCGTACAGCGTATTCACATATATTTTGTTCGGCTACCTGGTGTAGATTACGGTTGCGTAGTCTTATTCCTATTTTCCAACTTAATTATTCCATCGTAGGAGAGACGCCGAATGAACACGAATGTCTGTATGAAGTTGCGTGTGCTGTGGACTTTGGAGGAATCGAATGCGCTCAAAGTGACCAATAGGGGGAGACATCTGTTCAGAAACTTCCCGGCCTTCTTGAGGCCAAATTTCCCCAGAAACTTCGCTGTGGTCTTCGGAAGCTTTACAAACGCATGTCACAATCACATGTAAACACGACACTGGTTTGACAGTACCGGGTTACGCATAAATCTTTAAACGGACTTACTGCATAATCCCCTAATACTGAGGCTACAGGTAAAATGAAATTAGAGCAAAAACATTGTTTGGTTACGGTTCTTAAAGCAGGAATAAAAATCGGATTCATATGAATACTACGGTCAAGGCTGTATGCAGTGTACTTGAGTGGCCTCAGACGAAAGAAATGAGTGATTTCTTAGCCTTGTGTTTTGATTTTTTCGCCACAACTTAGTAAGGAATTAATTATATTTTCTGTATTTTCTTCCTGCATTTGAAAGTTTACTTATGAAAGTCTCAGGTCATTATTCACAATGATGATGATGATGATGGTGATTATCATTATTATTATTATTATTATTATTATTATTATTATTATTATTATTATTATTATTATTAGGCCTATGTAATAGTAGGAGTACTACTAGTAATAGTGAAGGAATAAACCCGTCATAAAAAGTCTCAGCCGTAAACTGTAGCTTGTTAAACCTCTTTTTTTCTGTGTGACAATGGTCGCTCTGTGGAGCGAGCTCAGTCCGTCTAATCCAAGTATTTAATGTTAGAAACTCAATCTGAACCTGAAATCCCAAATGCAGAAAAACGCAGGAATGCAGAAAATACTTTACTTACCTTATGGTAATTTTCGTGTAATCAACACTGAAGCTCTAAAAATGTAAAAGTATTTAAATCTGAAATTACAATGTTACTGTTATTATTATTGTTTTTGCTCTTGTTGTTATTTATTGATACACTGATGTCTGTGGCCTGCTCAACCCTCACAGCTTAGTCTCGTGCGCGCATGACTATCGTCTCTTGTTTATTTGACTAAGTAATGATGTGGAAAGGTGATTTTCGGGGTAACGTGGACAACACCTGGCTTGACTGAAGCTACCTGAACTTCTGCATCTAATACATCGCAGATGTATCCTTCCGCTCGTGCCGCTGGCTCTTCGGTTTGTTGACGGTTGCGTTGCCGTTCATTACGTAACAATGCGCCTTCACTGCCACACTACGGATTACGGCGCATGTCTATGTAGTTGCTAAAATATATCAAAAGTAATACCGTTGAAAGAAATAGGCCATTAGCCTGCTGTACGTTATTAGCTAACAATTTGTACTCTGGTACGTGCATATGTGACTACGTTGTACAGTCGTGCGTAAGACCTCGGTGACAACTTTTTCGTCAGTTTGTGATGTATTTGTGTCGGTTCATTTTATATAGGCCTACTTGTTATGTCGGTACAACCAATGAATAGATTCAGTGATTTGTTAAATATAAACTCATTTGAAATTAGTATAGTTAAAATGCAAAAATGGAAATGAAATTCGACAACACACACCCGTATACACACACACACACACACATAAACAAAACAAACAAAACGTGCAAGATTAGGAATAAAACGACACGCAGTCTTAAAAGTTAAAACTGCTGTTATGGTAGGGTAATAACCACGCCGGTGCGAATTGAAATAAGGTATATAGCAATGAATGAGCCCGTGGCGGCGGATGGCTGTTTCCTGCTGGTGTGTTTTAACGAGAAACAGAGCGTGATTAGGCTGTCAGCTGGTCCCGCAATTACTCTGTACCAGAGCTTGTCCCTTCCAACGCGGGGCTCTGTTAGCCAGTGACAATTACCGCGAGCGCCCATTCTGAAGGAGCAGTGGCTCACAGAAAGCCCAGCGCGTGCAGAGTGCCAGGATTCAATAGCACATTTCTCGACGATGAATACATTTTATTAAGAATATTGAAAATTAATGGATTTACCTCAAGAGATTTTCCACTTGGTTACAGGAAGCTAGAAGTATTTGATATTATATGTTTTATGTCAGGAAGTTTCTAAGTGGGCATTGTATTTAAAACATGGTCACAGTGTAACATGCAGTGTTTGTGATAGGAGTATCTTCACAAAGAAAGAAAGATGTCAGCTGTAGTATTGCTTTGACTTCCAGGCTGTGGAGATACCTTATGAATGAGCAACAAAATTGAACTGACTGTAAGAGTTTCACAGAGTCAGAAATACGAACTTTATCACAGAGGGAGCCTGAGTTGATAAGTCTCTTCTGCAATTTTTCTTGTGTAACTTTTATGTAACTGTTGTGTAACAACTACATCCTATTTTTCAGATCACTTTGTTTATTGTACACTTTTTCTAGATGACCATTGTCATCATGCTGTGTGAATATTGTGTAATGACTCTTGTGTAATTCCGTGTGTGTTCCGTCTGCTCTTCCAGTGATCAAAAGCCCAGCAGACTTCATACACGTGGGTGACAGTGGACATTTCTCTAGCACTTGCATCATGCTTTATCTGAAGCTCTCTCTCTCTCTCTCTGTCGGTCTCTCTCTCTCTCTCTCTCTCTCTCTCTCTCTCTCTCTCTCTCTCTCTCTCTCTGTCAGTCTCTCTCTCTCTCTCTCCCTCTCCCTCTTTCTCTGTCACAGGCCTCTAGTTAGCAGCAAACCCAGCGTGTGTGTGTGGCTCCTGGTGGCTCCATAACCCCCCCCCACCCCCCACCCCTACGTCTTCAGGTTCTGGGGGTACAGCGGCTTCTCCACGTCAGGCGTGGCCTCCGGCCGAGCACTCAGCAGGCCTTGGGAAAGTTCTCAGCTCGACCTCGAGCCCCGGCGTCAAAAACGAGACCCAAACATTGGGAGTCAACTGCTAAATCATGTCTCCTGCTCAGCAGAAACGGCGCATGTGTGTGTGTGTGTGTGTGTGTGTGTGTGCGCGCCCGTGTGTTTGCTTGTGTTTGTGAAGTGCTGTCAATTTGATGTGTTTAGAGCTTTTTCACCTACGCTGTTTGAGTAGACTGCGATGTCTACAGTGTCAGAGTGGTACAAGCAGCACTTCCAGAATTAAACTCTCTCAATTGCCGTTTTTCGGATGCTTTCAAAGACCTGAAACTCCCCAGGCTGCCCTGTGCAGTATGTTGACAAAGAATGACTGCACTGATGTTTCTTTTAAACTGATGAAGACAAGAGAGAGAGAGAGAGAGAGAGAGAGAGAGAGAGAGAGAGAGAGAGAGAGAGAGAGAAACAAAGAAAGAGAGATGGAGAAAGAGAAAGAAGGTGACCCAGATTCCATGGCCATAGCCTCTGACCTCAGTTGGACAGGTAGGTGAGACTTCTGGAATGCCGAGCTGGGATAGGACAGTGCTGTAGACGGATTGATTTTAACTTCATGCAACAGTCATACCAGGTCTATGAAGTGGACTGGGTCGGTCTCTCTTCAGAGCCCTCTTTTCTGTGTGCGTAGGCAGCTTTAAAGCTAAAGAGCGTTCCTTAGCCTAGCATTGCTTTAGAGTTGCTGTTTCCACACACTGGAGACAGATGGGTCAACCACACTGATTTTGATTGATTAGAATCAATTATAATTCATTCTAATGATAATGCATCTTTTCTTTTGGCAAACATAAGTGTGAATGTGAAGAATCACCTTGATCTGCATGCCACCATGAGAGAGTGTGTGCCAACATTAGCTCTTAACATTAGCTCTTAATGTTAGCTCCTAATGTTAGCTCTTAACATTTGCTCTTAATGTTAGCTCCTAATGTTAGCTCTTAACATTTGCTCTTAATGTTAGCTCCTAATGTTAGCTCTTAACATTAGCTCTTAATGTTAGCTCCTAATGTTAGTTCTTAACATTAGCTCTTAATGTTAGCTCATAATGTTAGCTCTTAACATTAGCTCTTAATGTTAGCTCCTAATGTTAGCTCTTAACATTAGCTCTTAATGTTAGCTCCTAATGTCAGCTCTTAACATTAGCTCTTAATGTTAGCTCCTACAGTTAGCTCTTAACATTAGCTCTTAATGTTAGCTCCTAATGTCAGCTCTTAACATTAGCTCTTAATGTTAGCTTCTAAAGTTAGCTATTAACATTAGCTCTTAATGTTAGCTCCTAAAGTTAGCTCTTAACATTAGCTCTTAATGTTAGCTCCTAATGTTAGCTCTTAACATTAGCTATTAATGTTAGCTCCTGATGTTAGCTCTTAACATTAGCTCTTAATGTTAGCTGTTTAACATCCATCAACATCAGATTTTAGAATTTTTCTGAATTATTCCAAGAGTCAATTCAAGCTGTACTGAATTGTTCCATTCAGTTGTTTGTAATAGTGATGCTATTACTTCAGAAAGGTCACAGATTTACAGCCCTAGAAGCAGACTGTGAATTAACTGATCAGATATCCAGTGATCAGATTTGAGATACTGATCAGAAATCCATGCACCACAGTCTTCTCTTGGTAATTTTCAGATGCCTGCACTAATTTCACACTTATTTGACTTATTCCAGTGCTCTAGTTTTCACAGTGTAGTTTTCACAGTGTAGTTTTCACAGTGTAGTTTTCAGCCTCGTTTTCACTGCACTCCTCAGACGTGTCTGTCTGCCCCTGACCCCATACAGGCCTCCAGTAGCAGCGAAGTTTGAAGCAGCTGCTTCTCACAGTTGATCTGATTGGACTTCCTCTCATGTGCAGCTCTGCAGAGCCACCATTCCTGTTGAGTTCCTCCTGCTTCTACCTTTCCGATGGACGGGGCTTTCCAAACCGTCTGCTCCTCACCAGTTAAACAAACAAACTCAGACGCTACTGGCTGTTGGACAACAGAATAGCCCGTTTGTTGCTGCTGATAACGTTTTATTTTATGCTTTAAAATCCCGTACTTTACCAACTAGATGATGGTTTAGTGTCTCTCTCTTCAGTAAAACCTTACGTTCTAGCCTTGTAGTGGATTGTGGATGTTGTAGGCTATTCCATAGAGGGTAACTACAAGTAGTTTGCAGGTTCTTAGGTGTGCAATACAGTGACCGGAAGGAAGCAGAACCCCGACTGGCTGAAGCCGTTGAAGACCACGAAGAATTCTTCATCAAGTGATCTCAGGAGAGGGAAGGAGAAAAGAGAGACGGAGAGAAGGATTTAAGAGCTGTGCAGGACCCGGACTTGTGAGAAATGACTTTACACCTGAACGCCACTTTCCCTGAGGAACACCAGCTTTCCAGTGCTGTGTGTAGGAGGGGCAAAGCTACATCAGGTCAGAGGCCACTCCCCCAGGTCTCTATCCCACCTCTCTGCCATGTTTCCTGTAGTCTGGTCCCACTGTGGGAAACCCTGGCCAGGCTTCTGTCACGCTGTCCATAGGCGGGTCCTGATTGATGAGCGGCCCTCGCTGTTTGCCTGACCAGATCAGAGCTTCGGGGCACGGGCAGCTGTTGACACATGGCATTTTGCGAAGGGCGACGTTTAAACAGGACTTATCACATCCCCGACACCTTGGGAAGACAGGCCTCCTCCTGACCTCCTCTACCCTCTCGCACCTCCCTGCCACTCCTCGGGTAAATCTCCCCAGACCAGTTTGTACTGGGGCTGGCGCTCAGTCTGGCAGGCTTACCACTCCGGCCTGAGATGGGTGTTTCTTATATAATAAACAGACTCTCGTTAACATAATCAGTGATGTAGCAGAAGTATCAGAAAACACTCAGTAGACTAATCAAGGGACAATTAACGTTTTCATTAAGATTTGTTTATAATCTCATGAATCGTTGTCTTTATATGAAGTGTCCGAGATCATAATCTGTAGATGTTAACCCAAGAAGTCTCCAACAACAAACTGGTGTAGACATGCTGATGACAATGTTCTGCAACTGGCTTTTAACTGGCTTTTGGTTTTTACAACATATGTTGTCGCAAAGCAGCTTTACAAACACGTGGGTCCCAATCCCTAATGAGCAAGCCAGGGCAAAAACCCTGTGAATTTATTAATAATCTATAAAGGACCGCTCAAAATAATGTGCTTTTAATTTGACTTTATACTTTACTTTTTCTTTACTTTTATCTATAGTGAGTCTGACTTCACTCTGCCTCTTTCTGTAGCTGCAGTACTGGAACTGTGGGTGAAGTGTCCCTCTAAATACTGGAACTGTGGGTGAAGTGTCCCTCTAAATACTGGAACTGTGGGTGAAGTGTCCCTCTAAATACTGGAACTGTGGGTGAAGTGTCCCTCTAAATCAGCTGTACTCAGCAGCTGGCGATGAAAGAGGAGCTTCTTGGCCTTGACCTTTAAGAGTGACTCACGCACGATGTTGTGTATCGACTCTGCGTGGTAGGAAGTGTATTGATGAGTGACAATTGGTACCAGTCATTATGGGTAAAGGCTTAATTCAAGCAGTTAAAGAGAGAGATAACACCATTCATATGACGTCTGGTGAAGCTAGACACTTAGTACCAATGTTGTGAAATTTTTGTGGAGACGTTTATATTGGTGCTGACTCTCCTCCATTAGCAAAGTGGTAAATGGAGCCAAATATAATAAAGTGAAGCAATAACTTTAATCAATTATGTCGTTTCTTTGTTTTTTTTTTTGTTCTGTTTTGTTTCTCTGTTGTTTTCTCTGGGAAACCTCGAAGCACAGCTGAGAGTAAATGTTCTTTTTGTTTGTGCAGGGTGTTGTGTTGAGGTTCATTCCTGAGAGCTGGTGCAGTTCATTGCAGTATTCAGTATTCAGTATCCAGTATTCAGCATTCAGTATCCGGTCGTGTACCATAAACCACTCCTCAGGACGCACCATGCCATCCAAAGCTGAGGTGGATAGGGCTGCCACCAAAGTCATGTGACCTGTGCTCAGGTCATGTGACCTGTGCCTGGGCTGTGTCTGCCATGACCATGGACCACTGATTCAGGAACAGTACGTACCCATCTCCCTGCACTCCTCCTGCCATCACTGCTGATCCAGGATCATACCGCTTGGATGATACATCTCAGGACTCAGAAATGTTTTTATTTCCCTCTCACTCTCTTGACCTCCTCGCTGGAGGACCACGTTTTAGTCCAAAGACAATACCGTATGTTCTGAATGACAGCGTGCTGGCAATTACGGAAGACTGGAGTGGGAATTCGGTTCCCTAGATGTCCGCTTTGTGGGGTAAACGTTGTAAAAGGTTCGTGTCATGGCAGTAAGTCTTTCGCTGGTCTCTTGCATTCATTGCTCTACTTTACTGAACCCTGTAATTAATTACTCCAGGCTTGTCACGGCTGCATTTCACCTTTCAATCGTTTCACAGAACAAAGCTGTCTGCGCGTGTGACCCTTGACCCTTACCATGGAGGACGAGGGGAGGGGACGGAGACAGGACCACGGCTCAGCTGCACCTCTGCGGCCGGCAGCTCTGCACACTTCTGCCTCTTCTTCTGCTTCTTGTTCTCGTTATTCTTATTCTTCCTTTTCCCCGGCAAATCACGAATAGCAAATCAACGCATGCCACAGCCATATCGCATGCAAGGGAGCGTTCACAACTCACACCTGCTTTTCCTGATACCCACAGCAAGCCTATTTGATCCTCTGGATTTTATGTCACCCACTTCCTTAAAACATTCCTCCACATAACCAGCCGCCTTGTTTACCTTTAGGTTATTGATTTGTTCTGTCACTTTATTTTTTAGCAGCCTGATCTTTAAATGGGCCCCCAGCTCCTTTGCTTAACTAGCAAAAATGGGAAAAGAAGTTTTGGATGGAGGTAAGTTGGCTATGATGTGGTTTGTCTGTAGCACTGATATTTGTTCAGTTCTGTCTTATCCTGGTTTCCCACTAATCTCAGCGCACACTCTTCTATGTATGGCTGAGATGAAATGTTCTTTTCTTTTTACACACGTTTCACGATGGGAGGTGGGCTCAGAGAGGAAGTGATGACGTCTAATTACTGCTCTGGATGCAACACCTGAAACCTCCAGAGAGGTCACATGAGAAGCCTCGATCTAGCTCCAGATCTCTCCCACTTCTCCTCTTTCCAGATTACCAGCCTGAATCCAGGCTTTCCTAACAAGCCCACGTTTCTAAAGAAATGAAATCTTTTGAGGTCAGACGTGAGCCTTTAAGAGTGGGGCAGGGTTGAGGGACCCGCCGCTTTGAGGCCTCTTTGAATGTTCCAGGGGATTTAAGAATTATTTTTTAGGTAAGAGTTATTTTCAGTCTGGTGGGTAGGTGCTTTGAACAATGGCACATTTGAGTGTTTTCAACCGTATCAAATTTCTTTGTGGCGTGAGCCGAGTTTATAATTTTATGAATCCCATTTCAGGGACAATAGAAGAACTACAGCCACCCAAAGCTACACCAGACAGTGTAACGCTGACTGTGTTGAGTGTGTGTACAGGTAAACAAGGCTACCTCTAATTTATGTGTTGGCACTGTCTGAAGTGCTTTGCCCTTGGTTCTGCATTCAGGGGTTCGTGTTCGTAGCTCTGGAGCCGTGTGTGTGTGTGTGTGTGTGTGAGTGTGTGTGTGTGTGTGTGTGTGTGTGTGACAGAGATAATAAGCAGCACAAAACCAATTAATGTCATATTCAAAGTATGTGTCTAGGCCACACCCCTTAATTCTTCCACTACTCATGGGTACATTGCACGACTGGCCGTGATTGGTCTCCACTCCCTAGGGGAGGGTGAGTGTAAGTGGGGGAGCCTGGTGGTGGCGCCCTGGAGCCTCCGCAACACCCCTGCCTGCTCATTCTAGTGTTACGCGAGGAGGAAACAGTCCTTCCCGATTTCCTGTGACTTGATATGTGAATGGCACAGAGGGAGGAGAGCGTAATCAAATCAGGCTTTATTAGGTTTGCCAGGGATCCTGTTGGTGTCACAGGTCTAAGCGTGTGTGTGTGTGTGTGTGTGTGTGTGTGGGTGAGCTTCCTCGCTTCCCCTAACTTGGCCACATGCCCAGGTTTTGCTGTGTTTAGGTGCACAGAAGACAGATCAGTTTTGACTGAGTTGTATTTGACCAGGGAACCAAGGAGAAAAAGCTGTAACTCTGTCCTGCCGTCTGACCTCCCCTCCCCAGTTCTGACACACGTGTAATTAGGCGATGACACAGGCAAGCAGTGGTTTTCGACTAGGAGCTGAAGTAAAAATATTAACTTCCAGATTAACAACTGTCTGGTTTTCGCTGTTGGAGCAGACTTTGCCCCGTGACTCAGGCATGTGTCTGGGGTTAGCTAGATGGGATGGGGAATTGTGCATATATATGTGGGTGTGTGTGTGTGTGTGTGTGTGTGTGTGTGTGTGTGGATGGGGTGTGTGTGTGTGTGTGTGTGTGTGTGTGTGTGTGTGTGTGTGTGTGTGTGTGTGTGTGGTGTCTGCAGGTAAGACAGCTGTGGGTTACGGCCCATCTCTGCTCTAAGGGGTGTCTGCTCCACCCCTTCTCCACCCCTTCTCCACCCCTGCTCCATGCTGGGTGTTCCAGGACACACGTCCACCCTGCCCAACCTGGTGGCCAGCTCCACCGGCCCGGTCCAGTTCAGCGGTCTGTCACTCCTTGCTACGATCCATTTTTCCTGGCGCGCTTTCTATTTGTACAAGTGACTTTAATGAGCTTAATTAGCGTCTCCAAGCTGCTCTGGAGGTGAACCGTGAGATCTTCTGGGTGCTGTATTGGTTCTGAAGAACGCTCGCTCGGCTGGTGTCAGACGGGCTTCGCCGGTAGCCTGGCTCAGTGTCTCCGGGGTCCTCATTTGAGCCTCACTCTGCACAGGAAGGAAGGGGACTCTTCAGGAGGAATTTCTCACTTGCGGTGGTGAGCACGGAGCCCAAGCAGCAGGGGTAGAGCTGGAATGGGAGACTGAGCCATTGAGGCCCCATTGCGGAACAGTTTAATGTGAAATAGAGAAGAAACAAATCAAGACTGGCGAGGGTTGGGCGGGGCGGCGCGAGCCGGGTGGTGGCGGCAACGGTGATGATGGTGGTGGTGATGATGATGATGATGATGGCTCTTCCTGTGGGCCGACGGCTCACACAGTTGGAAGCCATTGCCGGTTATTCGGGATGACCTGTCAGAATCAATCTGCCAAACAGGCCTTTTTAGTTTCCGAAGGAACCACTTGACTCCTGTTGGTGGGAGAGTTGGAAAGCGTGAACACCATGCGCATTCATTAGTCCGTTCTTCTGGGGGATTTTGATCTGTTGACACAGTGGTACTGAGCCGGGCAGAAATGCAAGACTTAACTGCGTCTAATACACTCCATTCTTCTGCAAAGCCGAACATCAGAACACACGGCTCCATGGATCAACCAGGGAAGTATAGAACTCCAAATTAGAAAACAAAACGTTTTAAAAACTCACTGGACAAGATGGGAGGTGTTTGCAAAGGTGAAGTCTGTGATAGGAGATCTGGGGGCTCAGTAGCTTTGCCGACTGGTAGGCCAAGCTAATACCATTTGAGTGCCATTTGAGTGCCATTTGAGTGCCATTTGAGTGGCATTTGAGTGGCATTCTTGACAAAGTCATGTGATGAGGCTAGAATGGCTTGGCCAAAACCAGAAATAGCTAAACTGCTTAAAACTAAGGGGCTGCAGATGAAGCAGGGCTAACTGTTGGTTGAACCTGCAGCTCTGAAAGCTCCTCTGTGTGAAGGCCTGACAGGAACCTTCTGGGAGGAAGAAGGACCTGACCGTGGCCGTCTCACTCTCACCATGCTACC
The DNA here is from genome assembly GCA_020368025.1 of Brachyhypopomus occidentalis. NCBI lineage: Eukaryota > Metazoa > Chordata > Actinopteri > Gymnotiformes > Hypopomidae > Brachyhypopomus > Brachyhypopomus occidentalis. The sequence goes on along the minus strand of JAGXOD010000039.1, from coordinate 1,522,955 downwards.
ATGCTAATTCACCGCTCTGGTGCTACAGTGGCACCTGTGTGAACAGACAAGCAGAGCATCAGGGTTTGACCCTCAGAACACTGAAGTATCATATCGTATATCCCACTCAAGCTTCTATTCTTATAGTAAGCAATAATATCTAATGCTTAAACCATTATAAATTGTAGAAATACTGTAGAATATGTTGTTCTGGGCAGCATTAATATGAGTTAAATGTGCAATTTACAGCATTTCAACAAGATAACATATTATGGTGACATTAGCAATGCCATGGCTTTACTGTATTAATGAATTGGAAATAATAAGAAGAAGAAAAAGAAGAAGAAGAATGTCTTTTAAAGCATTACCAATGAAAAATGTAGTGCCTTAAACACTGTGTGCTAAAACACTGAATGTGTGTTGGGCAGGCAATGGGGAGGTCCGATCCCCACCAGCGTAGTTCTTTACCTCTGGGA
>JAGXOD010000039.1:1502500-1517500 GCA_020368025.1 Brachyhypopomus occidentalis | reverse complement strand
GGGTGAGTGTGTGGGAGATGGGGTGAGTGTAGGGGAGAGGGGGTGAGTGTAGGGGAGGGGGGGTGAGTGTAGGGGAGAGGGGTGTGAGTGTAGGGGAGAGGGGGTGAGTGTAGGGGAGAGGGGTGAGTGTAGGGGAGAGGGGGGTGAGTGTAGGGGAGAGGGGGTGAGTGTAGGGGAGAGGGGTGAGTGTGTGGGAGAGGGGGGTGAGTGTGTGGGAGAGGGGGTGAGTGTGTGGGAGAGGGGGTGAGTGTAGGGCAGAGGGGATAAGTGTAGGGGAGAGGGGTAAGGACCTGCTAAGACACGTACAGTTTTTGGATAGCAGAGAAAAGTAGGAGGATAATTCAGAGCAAATACTGCACCAGTACAGCTCTTCTCAGCAGGGACCAGCATGGCTGAAACCCACAGTGCGGATGAAGACATTTTGGGTCGGGTGTCTTCACTCTGAGCTGCGCCCAACAGCTAGGAGGGCTGGCCCAACTAACACATGATGCGTTCTCCCATCCGTCACACCACACTGTAGCCTGTCGTGAAAGTGACACACGAGGAAAACACACTCATCTATCACTAGGAAGGGAAACTGAGAGAGAGGGATGTTTAGGAGAGGGGGAGGGCACTGGAGGTGTTGCAGTTAACGAGTTCTTCAAGCAGCACGTGCTCCTGAAGAGCTTCTGGAGGAGTTGTCGTGTTCCACAGGCTTTGGGTGGAGGAGCTGTGTGGGGGCCTGACGTAGGAAGCGGCCGAAGCCAAATAAACACCTCCCCACCTTCCCGTAAGGGAAACACAAGCATGTGGCATGCGGATGGTAAATGCCGGCCACCAATTAGACGCTCGCACAAACGGCGAAGGAAACGTTTTTCATGTTCTGAAGGAGGTGTTGTTGTTCCAAACACAGGCACCTATGTGAAGGTCGTAACTGATCCTGATCTAACTTATTATATCATGCACTAAAAAAGCCATACAAAGCTAAACACCTCAACTACAATGGCCTATTACCTATGTACCTTTGTACATGAATGTCAGGTGTGAGACGGTTTAGACATCTTGACCAAACTGACTAGAAATGAGTGTAAACTAAATGATCAAACTCCAGCTCTGATTGGTGTCAACATCAAACCATAAACATGAATGTGCTTATTTACACTCAGCGAAAAAACCTTGTAGTCCTTTCGAAGGATCTCGAATGTAAACAGGCCATGAGTGTCCCCTAATGAGGCACGTTTGACCACAGTCCCCTCCCCCCCTGACCTCAGAACAGTAGAGGAGACTCCCAGCTGTGGTCCAGGAGGCTCTCATCACCCGGGTCAAAGGTCAGTGGACTGTTGTGCCCACCGCAGCGTCCCCCCCATGGCCTAATGTCAGGATGGCTTTTTATGAGTATGACTGAGCTTTATGGCCCGAGGGACACATGCAACTGGCCATCTCCAATGAATTATGAAGTGTGAAGTTCTGCTTTTTTGGTGTAGCGAGTTGTTTTGGCTGCGATCAGCGATCAGTGAAGGTCAGCTGTGGTTTTCTGGTTGAAGAAAACTGTTTTTCCCTGATCTTCTCCAGCACCAGAGCATGATTGAGTGTTCCCTGGTGATCACGCCTGGCACTGCAGAAGGTTTGGTGGGTTCACCGGCGCTCGGAGAGTCCCACTGTTCATTCAGAATGCTGTGAAGCAGTGTGCTGTAGCCATGCATTATGTTTATGTGCGGGGATTACCGAACAGCAATGACATGGTGTGTGTGTGTGTGTGTGTGTGTGTGTGCATTATGCGGCCTGCACGCCGTGTGGAGACAGATTGCTCTCCTGCATTTCATTGACAGGCAGGGTGCTCTGGGTCTTACCAAGGAGCCTTCTCTCTGGAGGACAGGCCAGGTCCGCCCCTCCACCCCTCCTGCTGTTTAACTACCCCTGCACCCCCCATTCCACCCCAACCCACCCCCTACCCCCACCCCACTTTCAGCCCAGCACTAGTAATGACCGCATCTGGGTGTTCTGTCGTGGCCCAACGAACCGGGTGAGGTGTGTGCATGACACAACAGACCACACACACATACACTCATACACACACACGCACTCACACACACACACAAACACACACACACACACACAGGCTACGTACAGCATTGGGTGTGATTACAGTTAGATGGATCTTTGGACAGGAACATGTGGATGACATAGAGGACATCATGTCAGAGACCCCAGGGAATCTCTTTAAAAGGACTAATCACCCAGACACGGTAATGCCTCTAATAAGAACCGGAAATCACGAACATTTCAATCACGCCTACTGCTCGCCACTAGCTTAACTTTATCGTTATGTTTATTGTTATATTTATTACGTTTCTGTCCTTTTCGGACGGTCAAACCACACAGCTCCAGTATTCTGTATCCACTGCCTGTACCCGCCATTTCTGTCTCCGAGCTGTGACTCATCTTCCTGTCACTGACATATCACACTAGGGGAACAGTTTGTTTACTATGTATCACACTAGGGGAACAGTTTGTTTACTATGTATCACACTAGAGGAACAGTCTGTTTACCATGTATCACACTAGAGGAACAGTCTGTTTACCACGTATCACACTAGAGGAACAGTCTGTTTACTATGTATCACACTAGGGGAACAGTCTGTTTATCACACTAGAGGAACAGTCTGTTTACCATGTATCACACTAGAGGAACAGTCTGTTTACCATGTATCACACTAGAGGAACAGTCTGTTTACCAATGTATCACACTAGAGGAACAGTCTGTTTACCACGTATCGCACTAGAGGAACAGTCTGTTTACCATGTATCACACTAGAGGAACAGTCTGTTTACCATGTATCACACTAGAGGAACAGTCTGTTTACCATGTATCACACTATCTGTTTACCATGTATCACACTAGAGGAACAGTCTGTTTACCATGTATCACACTAGAGGAACAGTCTGTTTACCACGTATCACACTAGAGGAACAGTCTGTTTACCACGTATCACACTAGAGGAACAATCTGTTTACAATGTATCACACTAGAGGAACAGTCTGTTTACCACGTATCGCACTAGAGGAACAGTCTGTTTACCATGTATCACACTAGAGGAACAGTCTGTTTACCACGTATCGCACTAGAGGAACAGTCTGTTTACCATGTATCACACTAGAGGAACAGTCTGTTTACCACGTATCACACTAGAGGAACAGTCTGTTTACCACGTATCACACTAGAGGAACAGTCTGTTTACCACGTATCGCACTAGAGGAACAGTCTGTTTACCACGTATCGCACTAGAGGAACAGTCTGTTTACCACGTATCACACTAGAGGAACAGTCTGTTTACCACGTATCGCACTAGAGGAACAGTCTGTTTACCACTAGTAGTCTGTTTACACTAGAGGAACAGTCTGTTTACCACGTATCGCACTAGAGGAACAGTCTGTTTACCACGTATCGCACTAGAGGAACAGTCTGTTTACCACGTATCACACTAGAGGAACAGTCTGTTTACCACGTATCACACTAGAGGAACAGTCTGTTTACCACGTATCACACTAGAGGAACAGTCTGTTTACCACGTATCACACTAGAGGAACAGTCTGTTTACCACGTATCGTACTAGAGGAACAGTCTGTTTACCACGTATCACACTAGAGGAACAGTCTGTTTACCACGTATCACACTAGAGGAACAGTCTGTTTACCACGTATCGCACTAGAGGAACAGTCTGTTTACACTAGAGAGGAACAGTCTGTTTACCACGTATCACACTAGAGGAACAGTCTGTTTACCACGTATCACACTAGAGGAACAGTCTGTTTACCACGTATCGCACTAGAGGAACAGTCTGTTTACCACGTATCGCACTAGAGGAACAGTCTGTTTACCACGTATCACACTAGAGGAACAGTCTGTTTACCACGTATCACACTAGAGGAACAATCTGTTTACAATGTATCACACTAGCGGAACAGTCTGTTTACCACGTATCGCACTAGAGGAACAGTCTGTTTACCACGTATCGCACTAGAGGAACAATCTGTTTACAATGTATCGCACTAGAGGAACAGTCTGTTTACCACGTATCGCACTAGAGGAACAGTCTGTTTACCATGTATCACACTAGAGGAACAGTCTGTTTACCATGTATTGCAGTAGATGAAGCAACATTGCCTGTTACTTCTTAAGTCATTTCGTTTCTTACAGATCTGACCTGTTCATACAACTGTGATGTCACTCCTCTCATGCTCAGTGGAGAGAGTGAGAGCTGTGATGCGAGCTGTAAGAAAAGAAAGAAAAAGAAAGAAAGAAAGAAAGAAAGAAAGAAAAAAAAGCATTAAAACTAACCCCCCCCCCCCCCCCGCTACCATTAGACCATTTTTTGACATTAATCATTTTTTGGTCAAAACTGACAGCTGATTTCATTTTAACGTCATACTGCACTGGGCCGAGGTTGTTGCTGGGCTCTGTGTGGTATGCTTCAATGCTTCAACCCCGTAATGCTCTTGTTGTGGCTTTGAGTCATGGTTCCAGAGCCTAAAGGATCCACTCCACGTATCCATACCCCATCTAACACTCTTTTCCCGCTCTTCAGCCAGTCGTCGGTGTGTATGCCATCGGTCGTGTGCCACATCTATGCCGTGAGCGATTGGGGGAGGGTTGTCCAGAACAGGTGGCGGAAGGAGATCGCGCTCACATCGTCCTCCCTGCACTCAGAACAACTGCACTCCGCCTGACCTCTCCGTGATGGAATCAACAAGAACCAGGATTCTGGAGAAGGATCACGATGTCTGTCCTATCCCATGCTCTGTGGCTGAAACCTGTCAAAACAGCACCCCCCACCCCCCACCCACAGACGTGCAACGCAATAGCAACAAGACCTCTCCGGTAATTTCCAGAAATCTGTCCAAATTGCTTAAGTCTTAAATTATCTTTAATTGGCTGCTGTGTTGGGTTACTGGGGGTTGCACCCAATCACGGTGAAGCGGCCCAAAGCCCCTAGTGATTTCCAGCTGTTTAATGACAGCCAAACGAAAGCTTACCGACAGCACGCCAATTGCCAAAGGTTACCACAGAAGAATATCAGTTCCCTTCAAGGTTTATTTTAACAAACGGCTCGAGCAGGACGCTCAGATGTGACTCCGAGAGATTGGCAGTGATTTGAGAGATGAAGGCTGTCCCTGCACTTAGCACGCTCCCATGATGCAACACTCCTTCTTTAAACAATGCTCCAAAGGTCCTGATTAACAGAACGCGCTAAATCTGATCTTCTTTTCTTTTGTACCTTTAACCATGTGACCTACACCCGACGTTCTGGTCAGGGTAGGTGGTGTGGACTCGTCTCCCAGCTGTCAGCAGGGCCCTCACCTTTCAGACGGGGCAAGTTTGATCTTTTTAATTCTGAGCCCACCTGCAACCTGAGGAGAGACCAGCGGGTCCTGCTCACAGCTCTGGGGTCCTGTTGCGTCGTGGGTTTATATGAGAGAAACAGAAGCCCCCATTGTAACGGAGCGCTGAATGTGAAGGTAAGAGCTCAGAGTGAAAGGATACACCTCGGCAAAGATGGCGGATTTTAACACCACACTTATTCACTTCTGCAGGATGGAGTTGAGATGCAAAGTAGCCCGGATCCGTGGCCCAGATTAACAGAGGATAGAAGTTCGATGGAGAGATGGACAGAGGGGAAGAGGAAGGAAAAAGGGAGGGAGAATAGATTTTGAATTAGGAGATTAATCAAGGCCTGGCAATCTGACACTCTCAGATAAGCTCTGACAATGTCCTAATATGGTTCTGTTTACATCTATTATTACCATGGAATTATGAGAGAGAAAGAAAAAGGGAAAGAGGGAGAGAGAGAGAGAAAGACAGAGAGATCATTGATTCTTTCCTTTTGCATAGGTGTGTGTCCAATGAGTGTGTGTTTCTGTGTGTGCACGCGTGCGTATTTGTGTGTTTGTGTGTGTGTGCACATGTGCCTATCTGTGTGTGTCTGTGTGTGTGCACGTGCTTGTGTGTGTACGTGTGCGTATCTGTGTGTGTGTGCACGTGTGCGCATCTGTGTGTGTTTTTGTGAGCACGTGCTTGTGTGTTTATATATGTGTGTGTGTGTGTGCACGTGTGCGTATCTGTGTGTGTGTGTTTTTGTAAGCACGTGCTTGTGTGTATATATGCGTGTGTGCACGTGTGCGTATCTGTGTGTGTGTGTGTGTGTGTGTGTGTGTGTGTGTGCACGTGTGCGTGTATCTGTGTGTGTATCTGTGTGCGTGTGTGTGTGTGTGTGTGTGTGTGTGTGTTTTCTGCAGCCCTCCCCTCTCTGTGTGCCCAGGTGGGTTTTTCTCAGAGCAGCTCCCGTGACACCGTGAGAACGGCCTGCTGCTCTCCTTCCCTCGCTGCGACACCCCCCCCCACACACTCCCCCCTCCGTATTGATCCGGATCTCGGCCGTTTCCCCGCAGTGCTCTGTCTTTTGTCCCCGCCCCCCTGCACCCCCCAGCGAGCTGCTTTAAATCACGGAGGTCTGACGTTTGCTTAATGTGTAATTAGCTCTGGGTGGGCAGGGGCTTTGATTATAGGAAGTGCCTGGGGGGGGCAGGGGGGCATAGGCAACACCATTTAGACCAAACCACAGCCAGACTGATCAATCATGGGAGCTGACATTTTGTTTTGTTCTGAATTTTTGGAGCATTGCTGTATCTGATCCATTCCCCCAGTCATCAGTGCCTTAATGAGATCTCTCTCTTTCATTCTCTCTCTCTCTCCCTCTCCCTCTCTCTCTCCCTCTCTCTCTCCCCCTTTACTCTGGCTGAATTCCCAGTCCGTCATGAATTTCCTCGCATGGAACCAGTGAAATTCCTTCACTCTGTGTGTGCATAAGCCGGATCTAAGATGACCCAGCAGTCTCGGACATGTTTTCCAGGAGTCTCACTGAGATCAGACTGCAGAAATGCTCTCTCAGGTACAGGGAAGACACAGTTCCAGCCTGACGGTTTCTAAAGAATTGAAATGTGTGTGTGTGAGTGTGTGTATGTATGTATATGTATCTATCTATATATATATATATATATATATATATATATATATATATATATATATATAGAGAGAGAGAGAGAGAGAGAGAGAGAGATTAACATGATTAAAGATCACTATAAAGTATCAAATAGATGTGTTGCCTTATCCCAGAGGAAATCCCTCATTCCTGTTACATTGATGGCTGTACCTGATTAGGAGCAACAAAGATAAATGTTTGTTTCTTTAGCGCACGCGCTCAGAATGGGCCTGTGTTGTGGCGGAGTGGAGGAATGACTGATTCAGGTCACTTCTTTATTAGCCTTCCTTTCCTTTCCACGCTGCCACTCCAACACTGGCCAGATGGCCCGCATCGTTTACCCTGTCCCAAATCCCAGGATTCCTGGCTCTCGCGTGAGATTACCGCTGCCAACTCCGCCACAGGCTTAGAGACATGATGCTTCACAGTGACTGTGATGACAAAAGGGCAGTGGAGGGATTAGGAGGTGTCTCGTAGTGACACAGAGCCGGGATTCATCCACATAGTCCATTACTGCTCGGTTAAGTCCCTGTGTTTTGCTGTTTATTCTGTCTTCTGTGAGTAGCACAGAATTCTGAATGCGAACAGAGCGTAAGTTTGTCGTTCGTTCCAACTATTTATTTGCCTGCGGTACTAATGTCTTGATGTTTATAGACGTCGTCCTGTCGTGGGGGCACCTGCCGCTGAGCTGATAGGTCTCTTAGTAAAAGCTCAGTCACCTGATGAAGCCGTGTTCACACATGGCCCCCGCGGACGTCTGATCCCGTCCTCGACAAATGTCAATCAGTGGAGCCTTATTGAAGCCAAAGGTCAGAGGTCAGCCCACTGCCCAGATGACACTGTGCTGTCAGTTGTGGCTAATTGTGGGCCTGTAGCACTACCTTGTGATTATTGAAGTTTAAAGAAGATGGTTGGAGAAGCTCATGTGTCCTTCCACTTTAGCATTGGCTAGGAGTGTGTGTGTGTGTGTGTGTGTGTGATCCAATAGACCTTGGCAGAACAAAGACCCTCATTTTATGCAGCTCACAACAAATTCTGCTCTGAAAGGAACTCTGACCCTTAATTAAAGATGCAGAAGATCTACAAAGGCGCCAAGCAGGCAAGCGTGTAATCAGAGAAACTCTAATAGTTTGGCATTATATTGCAAAAATCAAACCAAAAGACACGACGTTTTGAATATGATTGAGCCGTGGCATCAATAATTATTATAATCCGAGATTACAATCTGTGGGATTGGCTCTGTTTTTGACGCTTTCGCTGTTGATCATGTGACACGTGGTTTGTAATGTGCTGGTGTGATACTAAAACTGCCCTGTGATGTATGAGGCTAGTGGCGCCCTGTGACGACAGATGATCTACGTTTTAGCCCACAGAGCACTTCCTGGCACATCGTCTGCGTCTCCCTCCTTCTCCATGTCTCCCTCCTTCTCCATGTCTCTCTCCTTCTCCATGTCTCCCTCCTTCTCCATGTCTCCCTCCTTCTCCATGTCTCTCTCCTTCTCCATGTCTCTCTCCTTCTCCATGTCTCTCTCCTTCTCCATGTCTCCCTCCTTCTCCATGTCTCCCTCCTTCTCCATGTCCCTCCTTCTCCATGTCTCCCTCCTTCTCCATGTCCCTCCTTCTCCATGTCTCCCTCCTTCTCCATGTCCCTCCTTCTCCATGTCTCCCTCCTTCTCCATGTCTCCCTCCTTCTCTGCTCACTTTGTCCCATACGGACTCTAAGCAGAGGTCACACCCACATCGCTCGTTCCACTCGCTGGCTGAATGTCTATAAACTGGAACATTGGGCAGTCTGCAGTCCTGTAGGTGCATTGGCAAGACCTGCCCCCCCCCCAGCAAGCCCCTCCCCTCGCCCCGCCCCCTCACATCCCAACACTGTCCCAGAGTTTTCCCACGCATGTCACTGAGATGGCTCACCAGCCCTAGAGAGACATCCCGGAATCGCCATCGAAGATCGGGTATCGATCAGTTAATGGAAGAAAAAGGGGCCCTGCCATCATGTGTGTGCGTGTGTGTGCGTGTGTGTGTGTGTGCGTGTGTGTGTGTGTGTGTGTGTGTGTGTGTGTGTGTGTGTGTGTGTGTGTGTGTGTGTGTGTGTGTGTGTGTGTGTGTGTGTGTGTGTGTGTGTGTGTGTGTTCCTGTCCTATCGGTGTGCTGCTAGAGTGTGTTTGCTCACAGACATGCCACACATCCACCCGTATCCACACATCCACCCGTATCCACACATCCACCCATAGTGATCGGTTAAGCCCCTCCCTCTCTTAATCACATTCTTCACTCAGCACAAACAGACTGAACTATCTGAGCTGATAACGTGTGTTAATCATATAGGCAGTCCACACCCCTTAAATCGAATATTCATGAGGGTTTATTTGTTTAAATTGAATCACGTCGTGGCAAATAGCCATAGCTTGTGTGGTACTTGGTGTTCTACCCCAGAGAAGGGCAGGGTGTGTCTGACGCGCTGCATTCACCTCACCTGAGTCACCCTTGACTGTCTGATTATGTCTGTCTGATTATGACACATTCAGTTTTCCATGAAATATTATTGTTATTGCTCACTTTGTCCCATACGGACAGAAATGAACATATTAACAGAAACCTTTACTCTTTGAATTTTATGCTGACTCTCTCTCTCCCTCTCTCTCTCCCTCTTTCTCTCTCTCTCCCTCTCTCTCTCTCTCTCCCTCTCTCTCTCTCTCTCTCTCTCTCTCTCTCTCTCTCTCTCTCTCTCTCTCTCTCTCTCTCTCTCTCTCTCTCTCTCTCTCTCTCTCTCTCTCTCTCTCTCTCTCTCTCTCTCTCCCTCTCTCTCTCTTTCTCTCTCTCTCTGTCCCTCCCTCTCTCTCTCTCTCCCTCTCTCTCTCTCTGTCCCTCCCTCTCTCTCTCCCCCTCTCTCTCTCACCCTGTCTCTCTCCCCCTCTCTCTCCCTCCCTCTTTCTCTCTCTCTCTCCCTCTCTCTCTCTCATTCTCTCTCTCTCTCACCCTGTCTCTCTCTCTCCCTCTCTCTCCCTCCCTCTTTCTCTCTCTCACCCTGTCTCTCTCTCTCCCTCTCTCTCTCTCTTTCCCTGTCTAGTCACTTGTGGAGCTCCTCGAGTAGCCCAGTCCAAAACTTTGCCTAGAAGACCAAAGCCTCCACCTGCAACAGTAAACAAAGGGTAAACAAAGGGTAAATAAAGAGTAAACAAAGGATAAACAAAGGGTAAACAAAGGGTAAACAAAGGCTGCCTTTAGAGGTCCTCCGCCCGCACGGCCTTTGAATGCGGCCCGAAGTTCTGCACGGGCGCAGATCCTTGTTGTGATGGCAACGGGGCCAGTCCCAGAGCACCTGTGACACTGACCCTAAATGCTACCTTTGGTGACCCCAATCACTTCCAGTCAGGAGCCTCCTGGGCAGGGGTGATACTACCCACAATGCCTCAGTCCTTTGATGAGGCTCATCATTGCTTAATTCTCTTTATTACAACAATGTTAAAAATGATAACGGTGAAACCATGAGCCAAATGCCTGATGTTATATATATATATATATAAAACAACAAGCATATGTTTTATTTATTTAGCAAAATCTTGCCATGAATACACCAGTATGATCCTGCTATTTTTTTACAGCTGGGACACAAATACATTTCTAACATAAATTTTATGATCTGTGATATGAACCCGCTTAAATTCATATGAACCAGCATGTACCTCAGGTATATTTAGAAGCATGTTTTCCTTTGGGGAGTTAAACCAGAGTTTTCAGTTCATTTGAATTTATAAGAATCACGCAAATGGAATACGCACCTACTCTGTATGTTCGTTCTGTTCAGACGGAGCAGTTTTATGGCAGCGAAAACAGAACCTGTGGTCCTGCTGGACGAGGGTGGACGTACGAGGGTGGACACACGGGGTTGGACGCACGGGGCTGTGGAACCTTTTATGCAACCTGCCGTCCAGGAGCCCTAAGAAAATATTTGGTTTTCCACCCTCACTAACTGTTTAGCCGCAGCCAAACGAAAGCCATGGAGAAACCACACTGAAAAATGTACAAAAAACTATATATATATATATATATATATATATATATAGTTTTTTTTTTACATTTCATATAAAAATATAAAAACATATATAAAAAAAACTATATATACATGTATTTGTCAGATGTCCTGGATGGGCCACTGGCAGGTTTATGACACACACATACAGACAGCTCATGGCTCCAGAGTAGGAGGGGGGGGGTTGGGGTCGCACACTAGCAGTCTACAGCTATATAATAGGTTGTTTGAGAGGGAAGCTCACAGATCGCCCAGGTCGTGCTCTGTGGTGTGTGTGTGGGGGGGGGGGGGCTGAATCACGCTCTGCTGACAGGCAGGGTGGGAGTATTGGTCCTCTTCTCTGGGCTGGCTGTCACTTATCATGGCAGTGGGGTTAAGGCCATGGTTCCCCCTGCCAGTGGTTCTGGTGGACAGAGAGACTGTGTGTGTGTGTGTGTGTGTGTGTGTGTGTATAGAGAGAGAGAGATCAAAACTAGTAAAGTACACACAAGGATCTTTCAGACAGAGGTCCTTCATCAGCTGTGAAGTTCTTTCCTGGACACTCTTTCAGATTTTTCTATATATAAAACCTAAGATTGTTTATTATTTATTTGCTGAGCTTGAGGTAATACACAGGTCAGTGTAAGATCTCCATGAGAGGAGGATATTACAACCATGTGTGTGCGTGTTCATGTGTTATCGTGTTCAGGAAAGTGCTTTCTGAGTAACACGTGCTGTGTTTACTTGCGATGACTCGTTAAGCTTCCCTTCCTGGGTATGACATGGCTGTGAATGTGTCAAGATGGCTAACATTTTGACAATCACCTCTGTTTAGTCTCCCCCTCTACATACTGATAAGACCAGATTATTTAAGTTATGATGCAACCTTCTAAATAGATTAGAATGGAGAGCTATTCAGCCACACACACACACACACACACACACACGCACAAAGACAAACACACCATCATGTTATTCCAGTTGGGAGCACGTGTTGAACATTACCCAGCTCTGCACTGGCATGTCTGATCCGCGGCTCCCCCGTAAGGTCAGGCCCAGCCTTATCCAAACCCCCAGCCTGTGTGTCTCACCGACCACCACGCCAAACATCTTCAGCACGTCTCCCCTCTCAAAGCGCTCGCTCTCTCTCTGGACACACAACCTTTTCGTTTTTTTTCCCAGTGCGTCGGTGTGTTTATGTTTATTTAATATGTTCTCTGCACGGTGATGTTTGCTAAGAGCTGAGATTCTGTGATATGATATGCGCTCTCCATAGTGGCCCATGGGAGTTAATCCAGCACGTCTGCACTCTCCTCAGTGGAAACATTTCACCTCTTGTGATTGCTTCTTGCCTGTAAAACGCACTTTCAGTCTGACTGCAATGTATAGTGCTTTATATTTTGAAACATTTTAGCAGTAGCTATTAAAATGTGCGTTAGCGTGACTCAAAGGTCCAGGCGTCTTCCACAGACCGTCTCAAGACTGCCCCTGGTGGACATGAGTGGATGCCATTTTTTCTCAACAGATCACACATAATCTCACTTTTGATATGCATCACTGATCAGTCGTTTTCGTTTCAGCCCCTTACTGTCTTCCTGGGTGTGTGTATGGATCTGATCGAATAACCATCGCCAACACCCCCCACCTGGTTGCCATGTAACTGTCAGTCCTCTCTGAGTCACAGAATGATGGATGATGTGTATCCCCCTTTCAGTCGAGCTCAACGGCTGTAGGCATTTCCACATCGGCCCAGATAAACGGTGTTATCAAATGAATCTCCCCAATGCCTCCGTCCTGCTTCCTCTCTGGAACGGGAGAAGAATAAGAAGAATGTGTTCAGCTGGCTGCTTGTTGTGTCTATTGTAATTCTCTCTCTCTGCTGATCAGAGTCTTTTAGTGCCCCCCCCCCACACACTCTTCTACCTCAGTAATTAAACCACATTCCCATGTGTGACAGCGATCAGACCTCGGCCCCTAGTGGGGGGTGGCTAAGTGAGTCCGTGCGACCGTCAGGTCAGCAGCTGAAAGCAGCATGGTGCACAGGGAGAGGTCGTGCCCTCCACAGGCCTGGAACGCACCCCCCCTGCCCCCCCTCACACCCTCCAGGGTCACCCCCCCCACTCCCCCTTGCTAACCAGCCTACAGGACCACTGGGATGGAGCCACAGAGCCTTGGAGGCCCTCAGGGGCAGCTCTAATGACCGAGCCCCTAAGCCGAGCCGTAGAGAGGGGGGGAGACGGGGGAGAGGGGGGGTAGGGGGGGGTTGTCCCCAACCTAAGCCCGGTCACACATACCCAGACCCGCGCAAGCCAATAAACCCATTAGCCAGCACTTCAGATCCGTTTAACTGTGGAGAGTGGCCGGCCATCTAAGACAAAACAAAGACCCCTAGAGGGAGAATGAAAGCCCGCCGCCCTACAGGAGAGGGATGGAGGAGGTGACCTGCCCCGGGGGCAAACGCTGCCTGCAGCTTAACTCTCTCTGAGTGATGTCATCTGCAGACATGGCCGCTTTATGGCAGCCAGCACTCAGGTCGGTGAAACGGAAGGCAAGCGTCTGACCCCCCCGGCCGGCACCGAGCCGCTCTGCTGGTTACCGCTGGTTACCGCTCATCGCTGGTTGTTGTTGTTGTCCTTGAGGTTGTTGTTGTTTTGCAGTTTCACTTCCCATTGGTGCCGCTGGGCACATGTTGGCAGCCCACAGCAAATGCTATTGGTTGTTGCATTTGCCGTGACATCAGTGGGAAGTGGAACGCTATTGGCTGTTACTTTTACGGTGAGGTCAGTGTGAGCGTTCATTCACTCCCTGGACAACGGAGCATTTTTACAGCAGGTTCGTTGTTCTAGACAGAAACCAGTACACAACGAACAAAACCGTCGCTGGCACAGATTGGCGAACACTGTGCGCGTCGGGCTTGCTTTGCGCTCCCTCGCACCTCCCGTGAAGCCGAACCTTGTCGCCGCTGTAATGAAACGCTTCATGCTAACGCCTCCCCACTGGCTTTCATTCACGTTAGCCACCTTAGCATTCCTGGGTCAAACGCCCTTAAGCGTGCCATAACGTCCTGTGTAAAGAGTGTCCCGCTGTCGCACACCCGCAGGGCGCAAACTGGAGCGAGATTAAAGCAAGCGATTTCAAAACCTGGTGGTGTTGCGGGGCCTGTGATCCTCACGCCCCCGGACATCGTGCTGAGACGTCTGTTTAATGGATAATGTCTTACCGCCCCCTCACAGAGGTTCCCCTTCTAACTCCAGTGCTCCCAGGGTTCACATGGGCCAGAGCACCACTCGGCTAGGGAATCTCTTTCCTCATGATGTAGGGATCCAGGGGGATGATGAGTGACAGTGATCAACGTTTTTCATGATCCGCGTTGATCCGTCTGTGTGAATCTCCAAGCCCCTGAGTTTGTTCATCTTGTCGGCTATCAAGACGCGAGGAGAAGAGGTTAGGGGTTCGCCTCAGGGAACGGTTTCCCAGCGAAGCTGGGCGATATTAGACAGTCGGACTAAATAGAAGCTTCTAGAACCTGCCCCCTGTGCTCCCCGGAGACAGCGTGGAAACCCCGGTAACCAGACCACTGCTGGGAACCTATGGGAAGACGGCTGTGGTGGGGGGGGAGGGGGACAGAGACAGACAGAGCTCCACTGGTGAAGATAATGCTAATGAGAGCTCACACAGTGAGACAAAATGGCTTAATTGTATCGACTTCATCCCGTGTTAGAGCACAAAGGCTCGGGGAGGTTACACTCCCATGCGTAGATTATTGTAATCCCCTAGTAATTACTGAAGCGGCAGCATCTTCTCCTGGGAGAGATGAGCAGCGGGGAGAGGAGCCGGCCCGGCCGTCCGGTTCACACACCTCTTTAAGGAAGTATCAATTCCTTTACGAAGATGAGTCACAATAGCGGCACAAAACCACATTCTGGGGCCCCTTTCTCTGCCTTTGTAGTTGTGATGGACATCTACAGT
>JAGXOD010000039.1:1450000-1497500 GCA_020368025.1 Brachyhypopomus occidentalis | reverse complement strand
CTCTGTGTGGTGGTAGTAGTGACAGGGTGAACGTGTGGTGGTAGTAGTGACAGGGTGAATGTGTGGTGGTAGTAGTGACAGGGTGAATGTGTGGTGGTAGGAGTGACAGGGTGAACGTGTGGTGGTAGGAGTGACAGGGTGAACGTGTGGTGTGACAGGGTGAACGTGTGGTGGTAGGAGTGACAGGGTGAACGTGTGGTGGTAGTAGTGACAGGGTGAATGTGTGGTGGTAGGAGTGACAGGGTGAACGTGTGGTGGTAGTAGTGACAGGGTGAATGTGTGGTGGTAGTAGTGACAGGGTGAATGTGTGGTGGTAGGAGTGACAGGGTGAACGTGTGGTGGTAGGAGTGACAGGGTGAACGTGTGGTGGTAGGAGTGACAGGGTGAATGTGTGGTGGTAGGAGTGACAGGGTGAACGTGTGGTGTGACAGGGTGAACGTGTGGTGGTAGGAGTGACAGGGTGAACGTGTGTGGTGGTAGGAGTGACAGGGTGAACGTGTGGTGTGACAGGGTGAACGTGTGGTGTGACAGGGTGAACGTGTGGTGGTAGGAGTGACAGGGTGAATGTGTGGTGGTAGGAGTGACAGGGTGAATGTGTGGTGGTAGGAGTGACAGGGTGAACACGTGGTGGTAGGAGTGACAGGGTGAACGTGTGGTGTGACAGGGTGAACGTGTGGTGTGACAGGGTGAACGTGTGGTGGTAGGAGTGACAGGGTGAATGTGTGGTGGTAGGAGAGACAGGGTGAACGTGTGGTGTGACAGGGTGAACGTGTGGTGGTAGAAGTGACAGGGTGAACGTGTGGTGGTAGGAGTGACAGGGTGAATGTGTGGTGGTAGGAGTGACAGGGTGAATGAGTGGTGGTAGGAGTGACAGGGTGAATGTGTGGTGGTAGGAGTGACAGGGTGAATGTGTGGTGGTAGGAGTGACAGGGTGAATGTGTGGTGGTAGGAGTGACAGGGTGAACGTGTGGTGTGACAGGGTGAACGTGTGGTGGTAGGAGTGACAGGGTGAAGCCAGCATTGACCACGGAAGATTGAACCTTTGCACAAAGTCTGAGCCACAGCCGATGTCCGCCCGGGGCCGGAGCGATCTGAGCACGTGCAGGCCCCTCCCCCTCACCTTTGACCTCCCCTTCAGACTGAATGAAAATCAACGTAGTGAAATGTTTCGCCTCACAAGCCTCGCGTTATGTTTCTCAAAGCACCGTGTCACTGGCACAAGCAGCAGCCCAGCAGCTCAGACAAACTGATCTTAGGTGGCTGGATGCAGGCAGAGCATGTGTAGGGACACGGGTGTGTAGGGACACGGGTGTGTAGGGACACTGGTGTGTAGGGACACGGGGGTGTAGGGACACGGGGGTGTAGGGACACGGGGTGTAGGGACACGGGGGTGTAGGGACACGGGTGTGTAGGGACACGGGTGTGTAGGGACACGGGTGTGCAGGGACACGGGGTGTGCAGGGACACGGGTGTGCAGGGACACGGGTGTGTAGGGACACGGGTGTGCAGGGACACGGTGTGTAGGGACACGGGTGTGCAGGGACACGGGTGTGTAGGGACACGGGTGTGCAGGGACACGGGTGTGTAGGGACACGGGTGTGTAGGGACACGGGTGTGTAGGGACACTGGTGTGTAGGGACACGGGGGTGCAGGGACACGGGTGTGTAGGGACACTGGTGTGTAGGGACACGGGTGTGTAGGGACACGGGTGTGTAGGGACACGGGTGTGTAGGGACACGGGTGTGTAGGGACACGGGGGTGTAGGGACACGGGTGTGTAGGGACACGGGGTGTAGGGACACGGGGGTGGGTGTAGGGACACGGGTGTGTAGGGACACGGGTGTGTAGGGACACGGGTGTGTAGGGACACTGGTGTGTAGGGACACGGGTGTGTAGGGACACTGGTGTGTAGGGACACGGGTGTGTAGGGACACTGGTGTGTAGGGGTGTGTAGGGACACTGGTGTGTAGGGACACTGGTGTGTAGGGACACGGGTGTGTAGGGACACTGGGGTGTAGGGACACTGGTGTGTAGGGACACTGGTGTGTAGGGACACGGGGGTGTAGGGACACGGGTGTGTAGGGACACTGGTGTGTAGGGACACGGGGGTGTAGGGACACTGGGGTGTAGGGACACGGGTGTGTAGGGACACGGGGGGACACGGGTGTGTAGGGACACGGGGACACTGTGTAGGGACACTGGGTGTGTAGGGACACTGGTGTGTAGGGACACGGGTGTGTAGGGACACGTGTGTAGGGACACTGGTGTGTAGGGACACGGGGGTGTGGGACACTGGTGTAGGGACACTGGTGTGTGTGGGACACGGGTGTGTAGGGACACTGGTGTGTAGGGACACGGGACACTGGTGTGTAGGGACACTGGTGTAGGGACACACTGGTGTGTAGGGACACTGGTGTGTAGGGACACGGGTGTGTAGGGACACTGGTGTGTAGGGACACTGGTGTGTAGGGACACGGGGGTGTAGGGACACGGGTGTGTAGGGACACGGGTGTGTAGGGACACGGGTGTGTAGGGACACGGGTGTGTAGGGACACGGGGGTGTAGGGACAGGGACACTGGGGTGTAGGGACACGGGTGCGTAGGGACACTGGTGTGTAGGGACACGGGTGTGTAGGGACACACTGTGTGTAGGGACACTGGTGTGTAGGGACACGGGTGTGTAGGGACACTGGTGTGTAGGGACACTGGGGTGTAGGGACACTGGTGTGTGGGACATGACACGGGTGTGTAGGGACACTGGGGTGTAGGGACACTGGTGTGTAGGGACACTGGTGTGTAGGGACAGGGGGGTGTGTAGGGGCTCACTGGTGTGTAGGGACACGGGGGTGCAGGGACACGGGTGTGTAGGGACACTGGTGTGTAGGGACACGGGGGTGTAGGGACACGGGTGTGTAGGGACACTGGTGTGTAGGGACACGGGTGTGTAGGGACACTGGTGTGCAGGGACACTGGTGTGCAGGGACACGGGTGTGCAGGGACACGGGTGTGTAGGGACACTGGGGTGTAGGGACACTGGTGTGTAGGGACACGGGTGTGTAGGGACACGGGTGTGTAGGGACACGGGTGTAGGGACACTGGTGTGTAGGGACATGGGGGTGCAGGGACACTGGTGTGTAGGGACACTGGTGTGTAGGGACACTGGGGTGTGTGCAGGGACAGGGGGACACGGGTGTGTAGGGACACGGGTGTGTAGGGACACGGGTATGCAGGGACACGGGTGTGCAGGGACACGGGGGTGCAGGGACACGGGGGTGCAGGGACACGGGTGTGTAGGGACACGGGTGTGCAGGGACACGGGGTGTGTAGGGACACGGGGGTGCAGGGACACTGCAGCCTGTTCTGCACAAGCCCCATTAATGCAAACATGCAAGTGGGTTGGTGCCTGTCCAGACACAAAAAGGCTTTTACACACACGCAGCCACCCGTGCGCGCACGCACACACACACACGCACACACGTACACCAAGCAAGAAGAAATTATGGCGGCAATCGTTTACAAAAAGCGACTAACTCCACAATACACAATTATCGTGCAGTTCACTTCAACCAGAACAGGCCAGGGGAGCATATGAGATGTATCAACCACCAGGCTTCAGGGCCGCTGGGACTCACTGCAAAACACTGACAGTAGGACCCTCACACCCACTGTTCCAGTATTACAGCATCGGACTTGAAGCTCCGTGAGTCTCCTCAAGACCCCACTCAAACCCGCAACCAAACTCAAACCCGTCCGAAGCAAATTCTGTTTTTTTCGACAGCTCTAGACGGACAGCGTACTGTACTGAGACAGACTTTCATTTTAAGATTAATTTAACATTCTCTTAAAGGCACAATTAGATTAAGTCATTTAAGTTGTCAGTCACTGTTAGCATTTGTTAACTTTAGATAGGCAATAAGCATTAAAAGATATCTAAAAGCATACGCGGCCAAAATCCAATCCATTTTCCAATTTGGCGATATATATCTGTCGGCGTCGGCCAGGGATACCGCAGTCTGGTGGGGCAGGGGTTGTCAAAATAAATTTGCCCGTGACCAGCCGGCGAAGAGTGACAAGTGTGTATTTGATAAAGGCTGATTTGTTTACCAGACGAGCACTTAGCGCTGAGGAGTGGAAGTGCACAGGACGTGAGCGACACGCAGGGAGGACGCTGCCCGCGAGTCTGTCGTCACCGTCGCACCCAGGGGCACGAGGAGCTCGCACGCACGCGGCCCTGAGGAGGAGCAGCCTCTTCGGGACGAAACACAAGATCGGGTTTCAGATGCGTTCGGAAAAATTAGCCCGTGGCGGAATCGCATTTTTCGTTTGTGTACATATTATGGAAGGATGTCGGCTTAGATCCGTCAAAATGAAAGAAAACGAAAGAAAAGCATTACGGCTCGACAAAAGGACGTGAAAAGTGAGGATGACAATGCACGAGATTGTGATGTGACGTTATGATGTCATGAGTCATAGACCAGACCATAGACCACAGACCATAACCATAAGCCTGTGACAATAAACTGATTGGTGGCTGACTTCATCTTTCGGAGTAAAAGTTTATTTACATGTACATATACATTTACACATACATTTACATATACATTTACATGTATGGTATTTAGCAGATGCTCTTATCCACAGTTACAAAAGTGCTGCATCTGTCTATTCAGAAAAGGATCCTTACCTAATACAAACAGGTCAGAGTATCTTATATCCTGAACTACTTACTGGTTTGGAGAATGTTTTTGCTCCAGATAACAGGACCTCTCACAGAACCGTAATGCTTCCTAACACCGTAAGGTACCATTCAGGAAGCATTACAGTTTAGTTTTAATGGTTGTTCCCCTAGAATGCTTAGTTTTAAAAACCTAAGTTGGATGTAAAACACAAAACCTAGGTCAGCACTTTTAAAGGACATTCTTGTCACTCTGGGTTTGAATTCATATTTAATGTCACTTTTGATTAATGTGAATTCCTTGACAGTTGTTGGGAATGATAGAAATAAAACAGTGCATGTTTTTAAAATGCTAATTAAATCATTGGGTAAAATAACAGTGCAAATGTCTTCTAAGGTTTTCCAGACCTTCCTGACGTCTACAGGCAGATGTGACTCTAGACTGAAATTCTGCACCAAACTCTGAGGAATTTGAGATGACAACAGGATAGAAAGTGACTTTCCTGTCCTGGAGAAACAGCCCTCCTGAACTGCTGGAATGCCTCTCCCATACTGTGGAACTCTGACTGTGCTGAAGGAAACTCACACTAGACATCCTTATGAGCACGCAGTCCAGGGTGTCCACGCTGGGTGTCCACGCTGGGTGTCCACATTACACACATCATGGACCATGGACACCATTTCTGCCTTTTCAGCATTGGTCACAACACCTGTGGTTCTGCAACAACTGTAAGCAAAAAAGACCTGTAGCAGAATTATACAAAGCACAGAGATAATGTCCTGTTCATGAAGCCTCATGCTAGCAGGATGGAGTCTGTGCAGGACTTGGTCCATGGAGGGGTCAGGACTGGGTCCATGGAGGGGTCAAAGCTCGGCGGCCTGGCAGTCTCGTTCACACAGATGCTTATATGTTTGTGTGTGCCGTCCCTCGTAAAAGCCCCCAGACACATGCGTATGCATGTCATGAACTAAGCGTGTCTCCTGAGAGACGCATGTTTGACTAGGCGGTTCTGCTCTTTCCTGAGCAACTCTGGCTGTCTCAAAGGGGCGGGTCCAAAACAAAGCCTGCACACACACCCCCCCTCCCCACCGATTGGCCGAGAGCACAGCGGCTCTTCGGTCCACCCACCATCTGAAGCCACTCCCCTTGTAGCTAAGGCTCTGAGAATGGGCAGGACCATGGAGAGATGGCTGGGGGAGGCACCCAATCAAAAGCCAGAGGGAGAGGTGGGACAGTCCTGAATGACAGGAGGCTGTAGAGTCAGAGGAAGCTGAGAGAGGCAATACAAATACAGTTCCACCCATCTCCTGGATGATGGCAGTCCGGGCAGTTTGATAGAGATGTCTGTCACCTCTCTCAGCATGTGTGTGCACGCGTGTGTGTGTGTGTCTGTGTATGCATTTTAGATCAGAAGATATTTTTTATACATTTCTTTCCTGAAATACTAAAATTGTAAAAAAAAAAACATAATATTTTTATGTGTTTGGCATCTTAGTTAACTGATGTGCCAAAATTGAGACCAATCGCAACCAGACCCCTTTCGCAAATATTTCAGAATGAGAAAATATGTAACTTAAATGTCTAAAGTTACTAGATGATATCAGTGGTACGGTAAGAAAGCCATACACCACGAGGTATTGATTAAATCTTAAGCAAACTCTTTTTCTTCTTTGTCCTTTCAGTCCCAACTGGGACATAATCGTCTCCAAATGTAGATCTGGAATCAGTAGGAGCATCTGCAACTGTAATGTCAAACGAGCTCCTAATGGCCTACAGTAGATCATAACGCAAAACAACACCGCACTGCTCTCGTTTTCGTTCTCTATTATCTTTGTTCCTTCTGACTTATGTGGACTTCTGCTCTTAATAATCTTATTATAATAGGACAGTTTATGGTTTTAATTAGCTAGCATGTACCATCCCAGTTTGGAAGGGCTGGTGGAAGGGTTGTTAAACTGAGGCTGAAGACAAAGCAGTCTTGCCTCTTTTTGCTGACGTGATCTGTGGTGAGGTCACCTGATTGGAAAAGCTTAGATGTTTGTCAGATGGTTTCAAGGTTTGTAACTTGACAGGGGGGTGGGGTTGGGCTCAGGGTTGCGTCTTGTGGTGGACGGGTACAATCCGAGCCACTGACAAGGGTGATCCTCTCCAACACGTCATGAGGTTTTACTGTAGTGTAGAGATGATTCCACTGGTTATGGAGGTGCTCTGAGGACTCATATGCACACTCCTCACACATACACGCACATGTGTGTGTGCATGCGCGTGTGTGTGTGTTTGATTCCAGTCACAGGCTCATTGCCTTGTACGCTAGGGTTCTTCAGTGCCCAGGACATATTAACATTCCTGACCTGCTGCTGGAAGACACGTGTGCCACTTTGTCCCCTGGACTCTCATTAGGGGACAGACAGGCAGGCCCAAGAGCCCCTCCCAGAGGTAGCTGAGCGAATCACACTCATCATAGCTTATCTGCACAGTAACTGTCACTTCGTTGACAGCCCCGCCCCTCCGAGCATGAGATCACCCCATTGATTTGGAACCATCTGACTGTGATCTGATGTGAAGTGTGATGGACAGACACGCTGGACAGACACGCTGGACAGACATGCAGGACAGACACGCAGGACAGACACGCAGGACAGACAGTGGTCTTGTTCTGAGACTTGTTCTGTATCCTCCTGTGATCTGCGTGTGTGCATGTGTGTGTGTGTATGTGTGCATGCATGTGTGTGTGCATGTGTGTGTGTATATGTGTGCATGCATGTGTCTGTGCATGTGTGTGTGCACGTGTGTGTGTGTGCGTGTGCAAATGCCTGTGCTGGCGGGTAGCAGGTTTTAAAAAATGAGCTGCCACTCTGCTATTTCAAGCCTCTGTAGCTGCAATAACATGCGTTTGGGAGGGGGTGGACATGCCAGACCATGTGTTGCTAGCGTACGGGGTTGATGGGACGGGTGCACTATCTGCGCAGTGTCACAGATCACTGCAACACCTTAGCTACCAACTATGGCCACACATGCTAGGAGCCTGGAGCTGCTCCGTCACCAAGCCACCTTACTGGCTCCACAAAACCCAACGTGAAAAAGGCGTACAGGCTATAGGCGGATTACAGAAGCCGGTGTAGCTACGCTATTGGCTAGATAGCCAGATCCTTCGATACGTACCTGCGGAATTTCTGCGGTGGTTGAAAAAAAAACGGTCGTTTCTTGTTTTCTGTACAAACAGACGTAACGGACTTACAGCGTAATTACGTCGAGTTTGCGTCATAGAAAGTGAGTGGAGGGAGCGGGCGCGAGGCCTTCGGTGTTAATCTCACAGCCACCTTTGTTTATCGTGCTGTAGAGGTGATTGCCACGCAAGTAAAACTCTGGAAAACAACTTGGCGTCCTTTTATTGGTCTTTAAAGTTCATTAAAATCCTAGACATATACAGATGTTGACTTTCCTCTTTAAAAGAGCAAGTACAGACCTGAAGTGTAAATAGAAGGAAATTAATTAAAAGCCTGGGCAGTTGGCTCCAAACTTACCAAACACAATTTTCTAAATATGTCAAGCTCAGGATGGATCATGTACAGGTGATCAGTCATAATTCGCTGCATTTTGACAGCTCATATACAGTTACCGGTGCTTGAGGAGTTGAGACAAATGGGGAAAGATCTTAAAAGGTAAATACTGAAGGTCTCGCGGAGATGTTTTTGTTTTGGAGCCCGTGCCTCACGCCGTCCACCGAGCGGAATTTTCTGTGGACGGAGCGTTCCGGACCGGCTCATATTTGGACTGGCACCTGAATGGAAGGAAGCTTGAGCGTTGAAGCGGTTGCTAGCCAAGCCGGTGCCTCGCCTGTTTCAGGCCGTCTGACATAACGGATCGGGCACCTCCCAGAAATATGGCTCAGTTAATTACTGATGTCATGGCGGGATATGTTCTCTTAAATGTCTTTGTTTCTGAGGCTTCCTTTGGAATATTCCTTTCTATGGACTGTACGTTCACTCTTCCTCCACAACGCTTAACTTAAAAGAGAACGAATTCTACCAGGACTATAAATAATATTGCTTAAAATGTATGATTTAGATGAAGTTTTCATCTGTATATTCTTTATAGACATTAATAAATTGTGAAGTGAATATTTTAAAACTATATGCTCATGCGTTACTCCAATAAAATGGAGAAATCACTACGTGCATCTGAAATTAATACTCATTTTGTAAGCCTGTGAAAAACATCAGATTAAGCTCAGGTAAAGCAGCGCGCTCACCCCGCCGAAACACAGCACTGGAAATGCGTTCACTGTCCATGTTAAAAGCTCGAGGGCCTGAACAGCGTTGTAATTGGCTGCTCAGCAGAGATTGCGGGCTGGGTGACTTTACGAAGGCCAGAAGCGGTTTGTTTAAAGCAGCTGAACCCAAGCGTGCGAGCTACGCCGCGGGAACTGCAGGCGCTCTGTAAGGCGATACAGCCACAGAGCCCCAGTTCCCCGCAGTGGAGTTTACACAGAATAAATACAAATAATGACAATGTAAATAACAGAGCTGGTCCCTATGTCACCATGCATTTATCTTGTGTAGCAGAGGCTGGCTCTTGATAATGTTAACCGGCTATCTGTGGGCAGGCCAGCCTGCAGTCATCACGTACGTTTGGGGGGAAAAGAGGAAAATAAGAACATGGCCGTATGTCTTTTGTAAATGGAGCCAAGAAAGAGAAGAAAAACATACACATATCCGTGGAAACGTTCAACATTCTAATGTGTTCTTTCTGTGTTCTAATAGTGTAATTACAAATTTAACATTCACTCATATGTGCTTTGCGTTCTGGATTAGAGATATTCAGTAACAGAACTGCCATGAACACATAGTGCCATGTTCTTCAGAAAGTTTAATCTGGATCAGATTTATGCAGATTTATGCAGATTTGGAAATCACATGTTTTGCTATCTATGTCAGTTCTTTGTGCCACAGCAACACTGGACAGGTTCACTCTGATCCGGATATAAACTTTTCTGGATTACCAAATCCAGATTTTCGGTGCCCTAACTGGGACTAGCTATGAAGAGACCTACAGTACAATAGCCAGATTGGGTCACTCATTGTTCTTATTTGAAGAGACATAAACCATACTAAAATGACCCTTCAACTGATGCACAACAACCAATACATCAAACAAATAACACAAAATTAAATTTAATGGTCCAAAACAAAAAAACTATTTGTCAGAAAATTAACAAGAGCTAAAACATGCAATCCTGAGACAGGTGTAGTGATGGTGTGTCTATAAGGCAGAGGTGTAGTGATGGTGTGTCTATAAGGCACAGGTGTAGTGATGGTGTGTCTATAAGGCAGAGGTGTAGTGATGGTGTGTCTATAAGGCACAGGTGTAGTGATGGTGTGTCTATAAGGCACAGGTGTAGTGATGGTGTGTCTATAAGGCACAGGTGTAGTGATGATGTGTCTATAAGGCCCAGGTGTAGTGATGGTGTCTCTATAAGGCCCAGGTGTAGTGATGGTGTGTCTATAAGGCCCAGGTGTAGGTGATGGTGTGTCTATAAGGCACAGGTGTAGTGATGGTGTGTCTATAAGGCCCAGGTGTTGTGATGGTGTGTCTATAAGGCACAGGTGTAGTGATGGTGTGTCTATAAGGCCCAGGTGTAGTGATGGTGTGTCTATAAGGCACAGGTGTAGTGATGGTGTGTCTATAAGACCCAGGTGTAGTGATGGTGTGTCTATAAGGCCCAGGTGTTGTGATGGTGTGTCTATAAGGCACAGGTGTAGTGATGGTGTGTCTGTAAGACCCAGGTGTAGTGATGGTGTGTCTATAAGGCCCAGGTGTAGTGATGGTGTGTCTATAAGGCCCAGGTGTTGTGATGGTTTGTCTATAAGGCACAGGTGTAGTGATGGTGTGTCTATAAGGCACAGGTGTAGTGATGGTGTGTCTATAACTTGGTGATTGGAAGCGAGGGAGGAGTGAAGTGTGTGTGTGTGTGTGTTTGTGTGTGTGTGTGTGCAGTGCTTAAAATGTTAAAAGTGCAGCGCCACAGGATCTGAGCTGCTGAACCAGAGCCGAAAGACAAATAAATAATAATAATAAGGACATTTTAAAAACGTAGTTTTGGGGCTTTCCTGATATCAACATCAAGACTGGATTACATGGTCCGATGCTTCTGAACAACCCATTATCAATATTTGATCTGACCCAATCTGGAGCCACATGTCCAGAAGACATTACAAGGACTTGTCCAAAACATTTAAAAATACACTTAGAATGAGGTTTCCATTAATGGTTCTTCAGTGATCACTATAAGGAAATAGCTTAATACTTGCTGTTTCTAAAGGGATCTGAAACTGAGTGGTAGTTCTTTCAATGTCATTGCTCTTGTTCAATGAATTTGTGTCACTCAGCGTAACTTTCACCAAGACAGGAACTGCCTGGTTGCACCGTGTGGACAACTTCAGTTCTGCTCGATCATGCAAAAAAGCAACATCTCCTCAGTCTGCATTGTCCTCTGAAACATCTACGTTTTCATTCCTGATCCATGGCAGCCTGAGCTCTGTCAGGCATGTCACAACGAGCAGCCATGTAAATAAATGTCAATTAGCTAAACGAGCATGTGTGTAAAATTTTGTTGGTCACTTGCACATGGAAATGCACACTTTTTACCAGGACATTTACCATTGGACGGGGTCTGGAGAATTTTTTGCAGTGTGGTGTTCTATTATGATACCTTAATATCATAAGCAAGCACAGAATGTGGTAGCACAATTTATCTTGCAAAATGTGTGTGCGCATGTGTTCATATAAAAAGTCACTTTTCCTCACAAGATGTACTGATAGAGATGCAGTGCACTGATAGAGACGCAGTGTGTTGACAGCTCCTTGGTCTGTGCGAAACTCTAAATGGTGCTTCTATTTTCCACTTCCTCTGCTAAATGTGCTATTTTAATTTACTAACACGATTTAAACATCGAAAACATTTCAATCAAACCAGATAAATTGAAATGTTCATATCTCATCTACATGAATACCGATTTTAAGCCGTCTACGGGCAGCTGATCGCGAGAAATCTGACTTGTAAATTCTTGTAAACACGTGGACCACGTGGGTCTCTTTAACGTCCGTTTAAAAAGCATGTTTACGACGTAAGATGACTTTGTTTTGTCACCTAAAATTCATTTACTATCAAAGCATCAGTATCACACTTTAAAACTGTTGACGGAACAGTTACATATATATTTTTATATAAATAAAATACCTTTATTTGCTTGCTCACTTCGTTGCAAAAAATTGCGCAATCCTCTCCTTTGCTGAGACCAACAATCAATCCTCGACCTATCAGACAGCTGGGATGTAAACATGCTAACCTAAGCTAGGCTAAGCTAAGAGACGCTAAACTCTCCAGGACACGCACGATTGACTCTGTTTGGCGAAACTGAAGCAGTCGTGGATTATTTTGTTAGTTGATATTTTGATTTCGTATACTTTTGGACATCATAGAAAAGAAAAGCCTTACTTTGGCTGGAGTTTGGATACAGCGCTGAACCGGAAGTTAGCTTGGACAACAGCTACGAAGATCTACGAAGGACTCGTTTGTGTTTGTGAGTATAAATAAACAATTGTGCATAAGAGAATTCATACTAAATATCAGCTAAATATTAGATGATAAACAGTATTAGAGCATTTAAGTACTGTAGTACTTCCTCAGCCTCGTTTAGGGTCTTAGCTAGCATGGGTAGCTCTTGGACATCTCTTGTCCTATTATTAACTTTCATGTTATATTATAACTTCATTTTGAATTTTCTGGTCTTTCTGTAAGATGTCCAACGTTGTTTTGTTTTAGCAAAAAAAATTTTGTATGCTCTTGATGATGGGCCAGTGTCTTGTATCAGGGTGTGCCACATTTGGACAAGGGTGTGGTACTATGGACATTCCTTGGGTCAATTAATGCGCGATGTTGTGTAACTCTTCAATACTGTGTGTGCTCAATATTTTTTTATTTTGTCAGACAAGACCACATTGAATCATAGATGATATAATAGAAAAAAATTCCACATCACCAGTGTACACATACTCGCTGTACACCAAAATCTGGAGGTGAATCGATATGTTGGCCCAACTGTCGACTTCAGTTTGAGTCCTGAATGGTCATTTTCTTACACATACACCTTGAGGTAACTAGTGTTAAAGTGTACTAGTACAAATGGCTTAAAAATGTCTCAAAATGGGCAGAAAACAGCCTCTGAACAAAGGGGTTAAGACAATGTCCACACAAGTGCATGTACACAAGTGCATGTACACAAGTATTAAAGGTTGTCTTCCTTCCTTAGGACTTACAGTCTTGCATTGCCCAGAATTTCTCTGGCATGAGTGTGTAGGTGAGGTGATGCCCCACTTTAATCAGGCGTGTGTGCAGAACTGTGGGGGTCTCTACGGTGATTAGCCACAGTGAGTGTTTCAGCATGGACTCACAGGACCACTGGACTCTTAATGACGCCTGAACTCGCTACTGTTCATTTACAAATCGTTTATTTTATCGCATATTGTAATGAAACTCATATGGCCAATGTTTACATTTCCTATAAATCAGACTTTATGTCTTATTCGGGATGACATGACTAAAGTTGTTTATCATAGTTAAGTCAATCTTTGCTTATTGAGGAAGGAATCATTCTTTTCAAATAATCCAGCACTGTTACATTAAGACTTTTTCTAGATTGTACTGTTATTGTAAATCTGAACAGGGTGGAACACTTTTGCAGATATCAGAACCGATTATTTAAAAAAATAAACCAATGGACTGAATCAATGAAACCTCAGGCGAAAAACACTTCTGGTTAGCCGTGTCCATGTTACTGAGCCAAACAGAGGTGCTTTGTCTGATTCCAGGGCACGTAGGAATTTATGTGTATGATCAGACCCAAAAGCCTTTCATTTCCTCCTGATGAATCCGAGGCCTCATCGGGGCTGTTCTGCATGAGAATAAGAGCTGGACTTCCATTTCCTTCCTACCGTTCGGAAGTCAAAGGTTCTAGGACAGCTCAAGATAAGTGTCCTGCCCTCTGAATGCTCAGCCCAAGTGAGAGTGCTCGGCCATTGTTCAGAGAGTCATTTATTTTGAGGAGACACAATGTCCCATTCATTGTTGTCTATATGAACCCGACGAAAGTGAAGTCTAGGACTGAGGGAGCTTCAGCAGCCAGAGGTCAGATGGCATGGGTGGGGATTGCGGGGGAGGGTAGGGGGTCAGGGGTGAGGAGGAAATGGATGTGTTTGGGGGTCAAAGCAATGGGGAAGGCCGGAGATATCAGAACCTTGAATGCAGTTGTTTTGGACTTATCGGGATGTATCCATCCCTAGATGCAGTTATAACCGCATCATTCGTACCACCTTACAGACCAGTGCAGGTTGTGCTAAATATCAGTTTGATTATAGCTGTTGCTTACTGTAATTCAAGGAAATGTGGCAACCCACCTGAAAAGAGACAGTGTCGCAGTAATGGGCAGAAGAAAAGCAACCGACAGAGGAAGCGAAAAATCGAAGGAGGACAGGACAGACTGCTGACTGAACTCTGTCCACGCTCAGCTGCTCTGTGATCCACAGCGTCAAGAAACATCTTCGACATCTTCTGATGTTCACATCAGAGTGGAGTGGAGTTCACACAGGAGCCCACAAAGGAACCCACAAAGAGAAGGTGAGCGAGAGATGTTCCCTCCAGGTCTGGAGAGCTGTGCACGTAGAACAGGAGTGGTTCTTCCCCATACCCCATTCTCACCAGTGTGGCCTGAGTCGTCATGACAGCTACGATCCGTACAGCACACACACACACACACACACACACTTAAACGTCCTTCAGCTCACTCTTAATCTCAGCGGCGTAACTGTAGAACCGAGTTGCATCGCGGTGTGAAATCTAATCTTGAATATAAGTACTGTGAGGGTGATATTATAAAAACTTTAAAGAATGGTTTATTTTTCATTTGTCAAGACAAAAAATAAGACGTGGTTGTGAGGAACAAGCATGAGACCCTGAGCTGCTGTCTGACACACCGGAAAGAGGTTCTTCCTCTTTGGTTTGGTGGGTCTAGGAAGGGGAAGATGGCCACCCGTCTGCTACATCCTGAGGCCTTCATTTCTAAGGTGATTTTGGTGACGTTTGGTGACATGGCGAGTAGTTTACCCACTGGAAGGCAGGACCTTTAATTATCCTCCAATCACAGAGGGAGGCCTCAGTGTCACTAGGTGAACTATTAAACAATGTTTGCACCCCTAATTATAGAGCAGGCAGCTACGTTTATCTTCGCTGATGTTTGGCAATTTAATAGTTGGAAATTGCTCATTTCATGCTTTATTTGTATAAACATTATACTTCATCGTGAGACAACTTTTGTGAAAATCACTTGATTTTTTTAGTTTTTGAGCTAGATAGATGCTTTCTTAACATACTGGCCAAGAAGGAAACAGACCTAAATCTCAGCGGTTACTCAGATCTAGGAGTGTACCATTCCTTGTGAAGACTGGCAACATGCAGACCAGACTTACATATTTCCACAGTCCTGAGTGGTGCGTGTCAATGTGCCAGCACCATACAGTATTGCTTCCATCCATTTTGTTTTGATTTAAGTTCAATGTCTGGGCAATGAAATGCTGTCAAATTCAACAAGCCT
Source organism: Brachyhypopomus occidentalis (assembly GCA_020368025.1). Taxonomy (NCBI): domain Eukaryota; kingdom Metazoa; phylum Chordata; class Actinopteri; order Gymnotiformes; family Hypopomidae; genus Brachyhypopomus; species Brachyhypopomus occidentalis. The sequence continues at coordinate 1,482,176 of JAGXOD010000039.1, read as the reverse complement.
TATTGATATTCTACAGAGCAATCGTAATGATTTGTGTTGACTCCTCCATTGGTTGGTAGCTCTGAACTTCCCCAAGTAGATGTGAGGTTGTGCTCTGCCCGTCAGCCCAGGGGAACCCTGGGTCCAGAGCCAGCAGCTCAACCACGAGTCAATATTTGGCCACTGGGAGGCTTTTGTTTGCATTCGCGCTATCGCCAGCCGCTCAATTAGGCTTAAACGGATTTATCACAAACGGCCAAGTCTTCCATGCCGACCATCCGCCACGCTGCACGTATGTCCGGCTGTCGGCGGGATCCTGCGGGAGGACGTGAAAGGGTCCTTCAGCACGACAGGGCGTAAGTTTCCACCGTCTAATGGGCACCTCGGCCCCGGTGCAGATAATGGCCGGGGCCTCCGTCTCCAGAAACCACACTTGGGTAAACTTTGAGGGAGCTGTGGAAGAATGCTCCACTGCACTCGAATCCCAAGAGGAAATGTAAAACACATGAGATGTGAAACGTGAGCAATTACTCGTCTGAGGAGCGGACGGAGGCCACGCGGACGCGAGCGTCTACTCGGCCACGAGCGTCTACTCGGCCACGAGCGTCTACTCGGCCACGGCGCATGGGCTTCTCCATCTCCTGCAGCATCTCCAGGAGAGCATTCATGGCTGGACCGGACCACTCAGTTGAGGCAGATCTGCGCAAATCACTCCCTAAAGCTCTGTGTCATGGAACTGCGAGCACCCTTGCCTCGGACTGGGCCTTGGAGACATGGTGCGGCTGACTCCACCATGATCAGTCTGAAGGAACCTTCTAAATGTTCTTGGCTTGATTTGATTAGCTTGGCTACACTTGTCCTCATTTGCTGTACTTCCAGTTTCATCACTCATTGCCCCCTTCAAACGTAATTACACATAATGAACAGGTTCAACTCTTCAGAGCCCAAATCTTTCAGGGTTATAGTTCTGATCTGGGATCAGCTCACTTGGCTATTAAAATGAGAACTTCTGATGAGGTCATTCTTATTCAAAATCTTTTGATAGCCCACATGTAAAAAAAAAAACACAACTGTACCAGAAATGAAAATCCTCACAGAATCTAAACAGAAGACTCTTTATTTAGGCTGATTTCTCTCTTCAGAGCAAATTATGTTACATTTCTGCAGAGTTAAACATTTCTCAGCATCAAACCTTTGAGCCACTGTCCAACTTCAAACAGTGCCCCCACTATACCAGAGATGGCTTGCAAAGGTCATATTTTATACCCGCTTAGATATTTGCACATTAGCATGAAATGCTAATGCAATGCTGACTTTACAACCCGTGATATTAATATTATAAGAACAACAAATCTGAGTGTAAACAGCAATTTGGAAATTCTTTCTCAAAGCGGTTTGCCTGTGATTAATGGCACGGTCATGTTGCTGACACCTTCATTATGCAAACGAGGAGAGCAAGGTTTCACTGGCTAAGGATGGAAGATTTCCTCTACCTCTGGAGGTTACCAGCAAGCACTGGCAGCAAGATCGACCAAATGCAACTGGCCACAGAGTGTGTGTGTGTGTGTGTGTGTGTGTGTGTGTGTGTGTGTGTGTGTGTGTGTGAGTGCGTGCATGCGTGTATGTGTGCATGCATGCATTTATGTGTGTGTGTTTGTGTGCATGTGTGTGTGTGAGTGCCTGCATGCATTTATGTGTGTGTGTGTGTGTGTGTGTGCATGTGTGTGTGTGAGTGCCTACATGCATTTATGTATGTGTGTGTGTGCAAACATCTATATTAATGGGTGAGAAGCATTTATTTTACTAAAAGAGATGGTGTGTTTGTAGGTCACACATTCATTCATACCCATGAGTCTGTATTTCTACATCTGTACACGAGAACACAACAAAAAAATAAATGTAAATATAATTCATTAATGAGTATTAAGCTGACAAAACATTTCCCAGCATGTTAATGAACAGTGACATAAAACATAAAATCATCACAGACTAGCTGCTTTGTATGTGCATATTTAATGATTAACATTTGCCAGTGCGTGGATATCTCTCTCAGACACAGTGCGTGGATGTCTCTCTCAGACACAGTGCGTGGATGTCTCTCTCAGACACAGTGCGTGGATGTCTCTCTCAGACACAGTGCGTGGATGTCTCTCTCAGACACAGTGCGTGGATGTCTCTCTCAGACACAGTGCGTGGATGTCTCTCTCAGACACAGCCGCTTTGCTTCAACACTTTTTACCTCTTCTCGTTTCAGTCATTTTACGGCGGTTTGGCACATAATTGAACTATTTAGAGAAAGACTTAGCAAGTCCAAATATTATTAAGTAACGTTTATTTTAGGACGGCTTCCTTGTGGCAGGGAGGAAGAACGAAATCCTTGATTTGTCCCTGTCCTGACTGGATATATATGGCCGCCATATATTTTTTGTTTGTGGTTTCAAGTTCTGGCAGTAGCACGCCTGCCCTGGTTACAAGACTCCATCCAGTTGAAAAAGGGGACTGATACGCACAATTAGTTATACATATTTTCAAATACGTAATGTAAATACTGGAGGAGTGTTGGAAGTTATAGCGCGTCACACACTCGAGAGAGTTCCCTTTGTGATTTGTGTTGCATCTGATCGCTCTGAGGTTTTTAATGTGTCTGTTTTTCCATGAGCACTTAACAGACAGTGAAACCTTTACTCAGTACACACACTCACAGACACACACACTCGCACACACTCTCACACACACACGGCTTGGCATGTCATAAGCACTGAAATAGTGTCAGATAACTTCTTCCGTAAGAATGCAATGTAACTAATAACTGATAACAGCTAAATCTGTTTTGAAGCCAAAACTATACCTACCTAGAGTTCATATTGCTAACTGTACTCTTATCTTTTAATGACCTGTATAATTACTGCAGCTTTTGAAAGGCTGATTCAAGGCCATTTAAAAGTTACACTATAGTGCGGCATTATCAGTACATTCCCAAGAAAAACTTGGTCCCAAGTGTTTGTAACTATTTGGACTGGTATCTCCTTTAATCACGTCATTATCAGTCTGCAATGAAATACAAAGTTAGTTGTCTGGCAGCATAACTTCTGATAAACCATTTCATCACACTCCAGCCTCTTAATTCAAAGATCCTCCTCAACAAACCAATCAGAACGGGCAGGTGAAATGAGCCAATCAGAAAAGACCTGTCTGAGCAGTAACACACCATCACCCATTTTTAACTCCTAGTATGCTGTTAGGTCAGTGGTGTCGGTAATGCCTAACTGAGGTCAGTAATGCGTCACTGAGTTTAAAGTGGACGAGTTTACAAAGGAAGTGTTTACTGCACTCCTCAGGCTACGCTTTACTGATGGCTAACAGTGCTCTCTGCTGTGAGACACAGAACCTTCACACAGCCCTGATTACAGCTGGGCCAGCTTGGCTCATGTCCTGAACCACCACCCTGAGTCAGAGCGTGAACTTATGAAAGGCCACTTGAAGATGGCAGGAGATTGTTATCAAATCCAAAATATCTGGTCACACTGGGGTTCCCTTTCTATACGGTCCTCCTGCCAAATGTTTCTGTTTATCTGTCCGATGCTATCTGCCTGTTTGTTAAAACTGATCACGACATGTTCATAAAATTATTGGAATAGTACTTCTTTTCAGAAGGCACCTCTGGGGACAACCCTGATCTCTGGTCCTCCAGAAGGCAGCATATTTTTGGGTTCTGTCAGAGCAGGTGAGCGGTTCCACGGCTTGGTTTGCTCACGCCCGAGCTAAAATCTCCTCACGGATGTGATGGGATATGGATCTCCTGTGTGTGTGATGGGCAGAGCATGGTGTGGATCTGAGAAGCTACTGTGTGTTTTGGTGGGAGTGGCTTGGGGGATCTGGAACGATGAAACTATAATCCACTTATCAAAGACACCACATTCCTGCCTGCTTGCAACAATTACACAATGTAGCCTCCTGGATGACACTGCAGAAAGACATGCAGATGTCCCACTGACCCCTCTGTCATCATTACCAGCAGAACGGCCTTGTGGGTTGCAAAACTGAAGTTTTTTCTGTGGTCATATGGCTAAAGGCAATGCAATGCAAATTATTATTTTCATGCTTTATTAGTTTCTTGCGATGTCCACTTACGAGTCACATTTTATTTCCAAAGAGGGTGAAAGAAGTCAGTCACAATAATCAAACGTAATAATCTTGTAATTGCCTAACTCCTGGCAAAAGTTATAATCATGAGTTGTTTTATCACTTTAAAGCAGGTGTTTGGAAAGGCTGTATACACAAGTTGCTAGGTTACCAGTCCATAAATCCTCTGACTTGTCATTGATTAATATATTATTTATGCAGTTTGTCTGGCGCGGCTCATAATATGGATGTTTGAGTTGTGTGTTTTCACTGGCATAGCTAACCCCACGCTGGAAGGAATAAAGAAAGACGAAAACACCCTAGCAACCTCATTTATTCTCATTCAGATCAACAGAAAAATGACTGAGTAGAGTTTGAGTGCATATGAATGCGTGGTTGAAATGTTGAGTTTCAAATGTTCCTAGGATGGATTTGCCCTAAATAACAAATAGGAGGCAGCAGATTGCATGTGCAGAGAGAGATTACCGGGTTTACTGGGACAGATTTAAGGGTTCAGCATTCTTCCAAAAGCAGGGGTCAAAGGGCATCAGCGACAAACACAGAACCCGAAAAATCGGGTCCAGGTAAGAGAGCAGAGGGAGTCAGAAATGCACTGAAATAATGGACTGGACGGTCAGTGATGTCAGTAATGAGCCTCTAATGCAGATCAGGTGTGGGTGTTTGCCTGTAGGTGGCGCTAATAGCGGCGCCAGAGGGAAATGTGCACTGAAAAAATGAACTTTGTGGTAGAGTAAAAGCTACTAAATTGACGGTGTTAATTTCTACATTGTGATATTAAGATTTGATTGAGAACTAGAATTCCTTATGGAAATTCTGTGTGGAAAGAGTAAGTTTTATTATAGATTTACTCGTACTATTTAAATGTCTTATTGTCACTGCACATTAACCTAAAAATACTAAATACATTTAATGGTATATCGCATTTGAATCCGCACATGAGCCTTTGGATAAGACAAGATATCCGCCGTTATTGAATAGAGAGGGATTTTGAGGAACAGACGTTGGGGGATGGTGCTGAAGTTGCTGTGTAGACTGGTTTTTAGCCTTTCTGTATTAGATTTATGATAACACCTGGTCCACGAACCTTTTGATACTTTGAAGCCCTGTCAACATGTGTCCTACAGACGTGTTTTTGCAAATGTAACCTAGAGTTTTGTTTGTTTGATGCTAAATACCTACAGTACGTCACTTTTCATAATTACCTTCATAACATTAATCTAAATCACAATCTCAGGAATGTCAATTTCTCTAGTAATGTTACTTTAAGGTACTAATTGTTGCACAGCTAGGTTAGCTAACGTTACAAGATTATAAAACAAACTAGCTATCATGTCTATCTTAACAGGAAAGCCCTGCTATTTATTTAATTTCTATAAAAGTAAAAAAAAAAGAGGTGGAGCTTAGTCAAAAGCATTTCGACGAGCAGAAATCTAGTTAGCTACATAACGTTAACTAGCAAACTAAAATTAGCCATGTTCCTGTGGATAAGCGATGCTCCCATGTTACTCTTACAGTAATTTAGCTGTTTATGTGGTGATAAATATCCTGAAGTGGGTAGGTTATTTAAATGTACTAAAATTAGAATTAAAAACCTGCCGGCTATGCCTCTTTTTATGAACATTGTTTCATTTTCTTCATGAGACTTCGGCCTGCCAGTAATTTTAAGTATTTTGTTCTTCTCCGATGTTTTAAGGTTGCAAGTGTCGAGTGAAAGTCATAGTGTGAGTGTCAGTAGTCACAATACCAGAAGTTGTGCTTCAATATCAGTACCATGTGTTGTATCATAATCCTCAATAACTTGGGAAAAACCCCACAAAAATATAAAGTCCTTCCATGGTCTTAACATAAAATGTTTAACATAAAAATCTGATTGTTTGATATTGAATGAAATTTTGCTAAATAAAGCAAATAAAATAATTGTATGATAAACTAAATACTTCAAACTTTCTTCTTCTGTAATTGCTTCATGGATTTTATTTATTTTTTGTCGGTTCGTAGCCATGAAAACCAATGTGTCTATATGGTCTGTCAGTCTCTGTGTTCAGTCTGTTTAGGCTTCTTTGGAGTCTGCCATATTTCATGTCTGTCTGGTTCTGAGTAAGCGTAAAAAAAAGAGTAAAAAGAACATAATTCATAACGGGGCTAAACTGCACACCCAACGCTCTGCTTTAAGAACCAATATTTTACAGTTCAACATTACACATGTGAAATATAACGGCTAAGTAGGCTGCGTGCTAGATAACCTATTTACCCTGGAAACAGGAACAGCTGACCACCGTGAGTTCACATGACCAGAGAAAGTCGCTTATATAAAAATATCTCAATGGAACATGTCACTAATCACGTGAGAAAGCTCCCCAGTGCAGCCTTTAACTCTGCTAACCTGTCATCTTTCCAACTCCGTTTAGAGATTAATGCTCAGCCAAGTAGCTGGTGCTGCCTGTTTTGCAATAAAGAGATTTATAACACATTTTGCATACTGGTTTTGCTGTATCTGTTGGCTGGCCATCTTCATCAGTGATGTAAACAAAATATGCCCACACTCGACTCTTTGAGCTTGTTTAGTTGCAGACATGAGAAAACATCTTTCCCTAGCTAGCAGGTTACTGCTTTTCATATGGTCTAGGTTGCCTTCTCACTGAGCCAGCAGGAGTGGCAGCAGTGCTAGTGGCAGTACAGTCGGTGGCAGTGCTAGCAGTAGTGCCCACAAACGCATGCACGTGGGCCTGGGTGAGACTCGCCCCGAGAGTGCCATGTTTATCATTCTGCTCCCTGCCGTTCTATTCACATCTGATTGCTTAAAATAAATAGAAATAAAAAATCAGAAGGAAGTTCTTGCGCCTCATGTCTCTGTGTTTGGTCACTTATAGCAAGTAGCGGACCAGGAAAATGTTATTCCCTTTGGACCAAATCCCACCACAGAAAATATGGGTCTGACTTCTGGTTTAGCCGTTCAGATTGATGTCTACTCTCTCTGCTTGGCAACACTTTCGTGTTATAGATGATAAAAGGGCCCAGGAGATACTCAGGCAGACCGTAGGGGTCAAAGACAACTCGGGGAAACTCTGCCGGAGCAGAGAGCCGGGCGCTGTTGTGCACCAGGGGCGATGGCTGGTCTTCCCATCTCATTGTGCACTGGCAAGTTCAAGGGTCAAGTTCAAGGGTCAGGTTCTTGGCCAGGTGAAAGGTGAAAGGTGAAAGCTCCTGTGCCCCAGAACTCGTGAATCCTGCTTGTGGAGACTTGTAGGGGTTAGTGTTCGACCCAGGGCCCTTCTAAACGTGCGCTGGGCACTCATTGGCTGACCACGTCGTTTCCAGTTCTGTGGCTCCACAGATTCAGCGTTTCAAGTTCCTCTGCGAGTGAAGCTTCATTACAATTCATTACAATTGGTGTAATGAAGATGAAAGGCTGTGTTTTCTTAGGTCCACTTTTATGAAAAAAGTTTGATGTAAGCTTGTAGGGGTTTTGTTTTGAGTTGTCAGACAGGGAAAGTTAGGTGTTTTGTGAGGAGCCAATGGCGAGACAGACAAACCTCCTGCTGAATCAGCGAGAGAATAGAGCCTGGTTGGCCATTATCGTCTCGTTAAACAAAGTAGCTGCAGTTCTTTAGATTGACAATCACAACAAAAGCATTATGAGGCGCTGTGGGGCAGAGTGAGCAGAGAACACACACACACACACACACACACACACACAGGGCCAGATCTGCCATAGTATAAAAACAACACGTGCAGCTGTGTGTGTGTGTGTGTGTGTGCGCGCTCGCGTCTTGCCCACACAGTACGGAGGAGGAACTTGCAGCTGTGGTCTCTGATTGTGATATCAGCACAGACAGGAGGCGCGCGTGTGTGTGTGTGTGTGTGCCTGGATGTTCACTCACAGAAGCCTCTTTATGCTCTGTGTGTGAGACGCAGCCCAGCATTGTCAGAGACAGGCACAGAAGTCCCTGCGTTCGCTGCTGGCACACGGGCTGCGTTGCATGCCGCCCCCGTTTGTCACTCTTCGTTATTGATGCCATTCGCTTTACTTGTGAGTCGCCGTTTCTCAGCCAAACGCCGTTCATTGTTTCGCTTCTCCGCATATATTCATGTACTCTGACCCTAAAGAACTGCTGCTTGACATTAAGTCATTCGAGCAGTCCAAGCACCCTATCAACGATCACCATAAAGATATGATCTGTACGCTTGCTTGTCATTTTTGTCATGACATGTTTGCTGTTGGATATAGAATGCAAATCAGGTGTTTACACCTCATCAGTGACAATGATGGATTAGCACCTTTGATTTGAATGAATCCCGTCCAATGCAAATCTAAAGCGAAGAGGGGGAGCCACCAGCACACACACTTCACCCTGCTGCACACACACTTCACCCTGCTGCACACACACTTCACCCTGCTGCACACACACTTCACCCTGCTGCACACACACTTCACCCTGCGGCCCCATAAGCACACGGCACTAGGTAGCCCGTCTGTCCTTCATCACCCTGCATGGAAGGCAACAAGCTTTAACAGCGGGTTGGGGTTAGTGTTTGGGGTTAGAGTTTGTGGTTAGAGTTTGTGGTTAGAGTTTGGGGTTAGAGTTTGGGGTTAGAGTTTGAGGTTAGAGTTTGGGATTAGTGTTTGGGGTTAGTGTTGGGGTTAGTGTTGGGGTTAGCAGTGTGAAGAGGTGAGCTCTGTTGGAGCAGTACTACAGTTAGCAGCGTGAAGAGGTGAGCTCTGTTGGAGCAGTACTACAGTTAGCAGTGTGAAGAGGTGAGCTCTGTTGGAGCAGTACTACAGTTAGCAGCGTGAAGAGGTGAGCTCTGTTGAAGCAGTACTGTAGTTAGCAGTGTGAAGAGGTGAGCTCTGTTGGAGCAGTTACAGTGTGAAGTTAGCAGTTGGAGCAGTACTGTAGTTAGCAGTGTGAAGAGGTGAGCTCTGTTGGAGCAGTACTGTAGTTAGCAGTGTGAAGAGGTGAGCTCTGTTGGAGCAGTACTGCAGTTAGCAGTGTGAAGAGGTGAGCTCTGTTGGAGCAGTACTACAGTTAGCAGTGTGAAGAGGTGAGCTCTGTTGGCGGGAGCAGTACTACAGTTAGCAGTGTGAAGAGGTTAGCTCTGTTGGAGCAGTACTGCAGTTAGCAGTGTGAAGAGGTGAGCTCTGTTGAGCAGTACTGCAGTTAGCAGTGTGAGCTCTGTTGGAGCAGTACTGCAGTTAGCAGTGTGAAGAGGTGAGCTCTGTTGAAGTACTGGTTAGCAGTGTGAAGAGGTGAGCTCTGTTGGAGCAGTACTGCAGTTAGCAGTGTGAAGAGGTGAGCTCTGTTGGAGCAGTACTGCAGTTAGCAGTGTGAAGAGGTGAGCTCTGTTGGAGCAGTACTGCAGTTAGCAGTGTGAAGAGGTGAGCTCTGTTGGAGCAGTACTGCAGTTAGCAGTGTGAAGAGGTGAGCTCTGTTGGAGCTAACGCTGGAGCAGTACTACAGTTAGCAGTGTGAAGAGGTGAGCTCTGTTGGAGCAGTACTACAGTTAGCAGTGTGAAGAGGTGAGCTCTGTTGGCAGTAGTTACTGTGAAGAGGTGAGCTCTGTTGGAGTGCAGTTAGCAGTGTGAAGAGGTGAGCTCTGTTGGAGCAGTACTGCAGTTAGCAGTGTGAAGAGGTGAGCTCTGTTGGAGCAGTACTGCAGTTAGCAGTGTGAAGAGGTGAGCTCTGTTGGAGCAGTACTGCAGTTAGCAGTGTGAAGAGGTGAGCTCTGTTGGAGCAGTACTGCAGTTAGCAGTGTGAAGAGGTGAGCTCTGTTGGAGCAGTACTACAGTTAGCAGTGTGAAGAGGTGAGCTCTGTTGGAGCAGTACTACAGTTAGCAGTGTGAAGAGGTGAGCTCTGTTGGAGCAGTACTACAGTTAGCAGTGTGAAGAGATGAGCTCTGTTGGAGCAGTACTACAGTTAGCAGTGTGAAGAGGTGAGCTCTGTTGGAGCAGTACTGCAGTTAGCAGTGTGAAGAGGTGAGCTCTGTTGGAGCAGTACTGCAGTTAGCAGTGTGAAGAGGTGAGCTCTGTTGGAGCAGTACTACAGTTAGCAGTGTGAAGAGGTGAGCTCTGTTGGAGCAGTCTGTTGCAGTGTGAAGAGTACTACAGTTAGCAGTGTGAAGAGGTGAGCTCTGTTGGAGCAGTACTGCAGTTAGCAGTGTGAAGAGGTGAGCTCTGTTTTATTGGAGCAGAACTGCAGTTAGCAGTGTGAAGAGGACAAAACCCCAACTGTACAGATTTCTGAAGGTGCAGGACTGTGGCGTGGTCGATTCGTCCAGGGGTCAAACCACGTAAGTGTCCGAAGGAAGTCCAGGGGTCAAGCTGGAAATGAGGTCTTAGGGAGAAGCAGAGGTCAAAGCAACGTGGAGGAGGAACGCTCGGTATGAAACATAAGCAAGAAGGAAGCGGCAGGTATGTTGCTTAAAAGGGGTTTGACGAGAGCGTGGGAAATCAGGGACAGGTGGGGACGATTAGTCCTAAGGCAAGTGTGAGCGTGTGTGTCGGGAAGACGAGGATCCGGGTGGGGCTGTGACTGAAGGGCTGAGGGGTTGTGTGTGAGTCGTGGCACACGCGTGTGTCCCCTGCGCACCACTGTACCACATGGCCTGACTGGTCACACCTCTAATCCCTCATGCCTCTAATCCCTCATGCCTCTAATCCCCCTGCCGCTTTCATGTTCTCACTAATGTCCAGCGCCACTGTTCACATTGTGAATTTGGCCTTTTGATGTTGACACCCACTCAGCTCTGCCAGTTAAAAGCCACACGCAGCAGAAAGGACACACACACACACACACACACACACACACACACACATGTGGTGGGACAGTTGCCCCAGACACTTGCTTTCCTTCAGCAGGCCTAGGACTTGTGATGTTTTCTCAGCCCACAATCAAGTGCAAAACAGCCAGCTCCAAACTCCCTATACCCCCCCCCCCACTACCTGCCCCCAATCCCCCACTCCCCGGTTACCCCCCCAGGGCACACCTGCTCTGACTGATGGTGAATACAGATGCTTTTTTTTAACCTTTGCTTGATTAGGGAGAGAGCATGACAACCAACTCCCAACCGACCCCACGGGGCCTGCTGCAGTGTTTGTGCTCCCAGCCAATGGTTGATGAGGACTGGCCGGCGGGTGGGCGGGCTCTGTCTCTCTGAGGGGGAGTGTGACAAGACGTTTGCCTCCCGACTGCCTCCCTGCTGACAGACCCACGCTGCTACCACACAAACAACAGCTGCGTTCCAGTGCGTTCCAGTGCGTTCCAGTGCGTTCCAGGCCTTGGGCTGCCACTGATGACCTACTTCACATCTGACTGTTTCAGTGTCGTGTGCAGTGAGAGATCAGGCGCCCATACCTTAGCAAGGCCTGACTAGCCACTTCCTGTACGCTGAAGCTTTACCCTTCACAAGGCTGTTGGTACCCAAAAACTTTGAAATAGAGTGTGTGAAATACAGTGTGTCCGGACAGTAATGTACACATTACTCTTACTCTGTCCTTCTTAGCTTGTCTTGTCGAAAAATATGTGGCACGCTCAGTAGGACCAAAGAGCAGCAGTAGTAGCCAAAGAAGGATGAAGACCTTTCAGGCGTCCGGGCTATGAAATGGCTTCATGTCAAAGCCGGACCCTGTGGGGAGTGGTTTATGCTGTAAGCAGGAGGTCAGATGATGGGGCTCAGTTTTAGCGTCCGGTCCAAAATGATTGTAGAGCCCCACGAGACCTCCAGCAGCTAAACTAACTAAGTGAGAGATTGAGAGCTCTTTAACAGTCATGACAAATGAGAACACGTCCACATGGGTGTGAAATGCTCGAATGGCCACTCAACTCGTCAGCTAGCGTTCTTCATACACGGCCAGAGATTGTACAGTCAGGTCACTACAAACACACACACACACACACACACACACATCCACTGGGAGAAGAAACGCACACGCACTCGTGCTGTCCAAACACTCCTCTGCCTCCCCCACTCAGGACTGCACACCACATCTGTCAACATGTCCGGTGACAACTTCATAAATTAGTTCGGCCATGCTGTACAGCGGGCGGACATCCACCCCAGAAGGCGGAGCGTGGAGTCTGTGCCTCCAGCACCACCACGTCCAGAAGAACAGGCGTGTTGTGAGGACGGGAGACGCCCGGCGTTCAGCCCGGCGTTCAGCCCAGCGTGACCCTGCCCTGACCGCTCGTCTCTCATCACCGTACCTGTCATTCGGGGATCTCTGCCCTCAAATTACTACGCAGATGGATAGCGCTTACATAGGCTCGAAGGGTTTTGCTTTGCAATCAAGTGGCTTAATGTGTCCGCCATCATGGCTACGCCCTCTCCTCTATCCTTAATGGAGTGTCGGCTCTAATTTCCGCCGTGGGGAGTCGGCGTTTAGGGCAGGCGGAGGGAGGTGCCATCGGTAGGAACGCAGACCACAACAGCTGTACAGAACCAAAACAGGGTTCTAGACAATGGTCCTCAGAAGCCAATGTTGAGGAACCTATACATCCCCCCAGTCTGTCCATTCAGTCATGAACTCCAGTTAGTACTGACAAACCGTGGAACTCATTTGTCATTGGACAGTGACAGTTGTTGTTTGTACAGTAGATTTGAATCTAACTGCTCGCACTTACAGGATCTCATTCAAGGAAGTGGATCTGAGACTCCGCAGTCTTAACAACATATTCCCTCCAAAAGACTCTGGTGCAGACGGTTCCCTCGACTTCAGAATCATACGGTGGTGCTCAACAAAAAGTCAGCAGTGGTGATGTTGAAACATCGTTGGTCTGTGCACACTGTGAAGTTCACTTCCACAGCCGGAGTGACGGGGGGGATTACAGGGAATTCGCCAAATCTGGGAGTCGGCTAAAACATTTCAAATTGTGACTTCTGTGTTGATTCTGGATCATTGCGGCAAACCTTCAGCAGGTTAAAGGTGAAGCCTTGAGATGATTTTCCATTTTCATATCAAGTGCTGTGTACATGTTTAAGATGGAGCTAAAGAATGTGAATTTCAGGTGGAGCCGGTTTCCTCCCGGAAGGCTGGCATCCTGTCTGTGGTCAGCTAAAACTGTAGGCAAGCTTGCAATGAATGGTTTGATTGGGAATTTAGCCCCAAACAGCTCCTAAAGGTTAGAGCATCCTCAGAAAAGTCACACTCATGTACATTTACGGCATTTATGCCCCTTGTGCAGGCATGACCTTCCAAATCACATATAGGTTTGACTTATGAACTCATACAGGCCCCATGTGTTGTTAGTAGCTATAAGCAGCAATGAGTGGGGTCTCTGTACCCCTCTCCCCTCTCCCCACCCCCCTAAAACAGGAGCTGGTGGCCAAACACAAAGGCTGGAGAAGCCAGTCGTGCTGCTGGTTTGAGGTTTCGACCCGAGTCGGAGGGCGTCTGGCTGTTTGGACTGCAAACTGCTGGAGGCGTATCGGGTATGTGGGAGTCTATTATGCTTCGAGCAGGCGTTGTTGTTGCGGCCCCGAGCAGGGTATCACACCTTAGCCTGAACGAGGACCAGGGCCTGGGGAACTGGGCAAATAATCGTCGATAATTACTGGAAGGCCACTGGAAGCCTTCACTACGTCCACGCAGGCGAAGGAGCCATTTGAGATGTTTTCATATTCAGTTGGAAAAAGAGGGAGGTGGGGAGGGACGAGTCATTTTCTTAAAGTCAACACCTATGTTTGAAAATAGGGCCGAGAACATGGTTTCCATGGTTTCCATGTTCCGAGGGTGTTTTTTTTTTTTTTTTTTTGCTTTCTAATCAAAAGGTCATTTGTGTCCAAGGCCTGTAACTAGCACAGAACGGTTCCCTGAAACAAGACTCATACTCTTTATCTTTGGTTTCCAAAGTACATATTTAGAATAGGAAATAACACAAATCAGAGAGAATCAAAAAGACATATCAAACTAGTTTATACTTTTGCATTTACCGTCTACAATAAATGAACTAATCAACAAATAAACACATTGTTTTTGTGTCAGAGATGGAGAGAAACCTAAAACTTCCCTTAGAGTTTTGCACATTTGCCAGTCAGCTGATGTGGGCTTAACTGGGATATTGTGTTTTATTGCCAATCTTAAGGTTGAAGTTTTGTTACCAGGCTGAGTGGCTGCCGTTTTCAGAGTTCTGGATTCAGGTAATAAATCCAGTCTGATGGCTAATTTTAGACGAAATCCAATCTCAGACAATATGTTACAGGCCCTGTGAGACCTGTTAAGCCAACTCGGTCTGGAATCCCTACAGTAGAAACACTAGCTGTTACATAACAGTGTTTTTCAAGCAACAAATGCTTTTTAAAAAAAAGAAAAAAAAAGATTTTAACACCGGTACCCAAGAAACGTCCTTTGTGCTTAAACGCATGCTTATTTAAATGGATGGCCTCATTTCTGACAACGTGCCCTCTCGCCCCCACTCGAATCTGCTCCCGCCGACAGGTATTCCGCACTGCTCGTGCCGCGAACGTGATTTTGCCTCATCAGAGAGGCTTTAGTGCATGTTTGCTTTCTGGAGCCCCTGGCGTGCTGGGTGTGTGACCCCGGGCACTGAGAGACCAGGGAGAGAGGTACGGTGCTTGTTTTCACACGGCGGTGGAGGGACTCTCCTCCTGTGCTCTTCACGGCTGCACAGGCACGCCGTTGTCAGGACCCCGCCAATCATAAGTGCTTCCTGTTGATACATTCGCGCTAATTCCAAGCTCATAATTAGCATTTATACGGACAGGCAGAGGAAATCTTGTCGGTTTACCTTGCCAGAAATACACCACGCCAGGTCTGTGGATTCAGGGATATTACTTTTTTTTTTGAGATTTTTGAGACATAGTGGTAGGGAAAGGTATATTTTTAGAGGAAGGTACATTTTAAAAAAGCAAGCCGGCGTCACGTGCTTGACGGTCTATTTCTGCCGCTGCGTGTACCAAAGAAAGCGCACTGCTGGCCTGGACCAGGAACAGCGCAACACTGCCACCTTGTTTGTGCTCACCGTGTGCTGACAGGAGGCAACTCGTCAGGCATGTGGGGGCAGAACGGAGCAGGATCTGCGTGATCATGTGATCACGTCCGCGGTCACCCAAACGAGGATGTTGACTGGGCGGCGGACCGGTTCTACAGAGCCTCGCTGGCTGGCGCCGTGCTGATCCTGGATCAGCCGCCGTGAAGACACACTAAGGCTTGTATCGTGCTTTGTATATTCAGGTTAGAAACACTTTGGAGCAAATGTTTCTGACATGCAAACACACACACACACACACACACACACACACACACACATCAGTGATGATCACTCTGTGGTATGTAATAAATGACATAGAATGTGTGGAATGTCTGTATACTGAGTATCTTTTGTCTGACTGTTTCTCTGATGTGGTCATGGCTTTCTGAAAGGCTGTTACAACAGAGTGGTGTAGCTCGTGAGAACCTTACATGACCAGAAATACAAACTTTCCCAGTAAAAAGATTTCATTTTACTGCAATATAACGTTTGCCCACTCCGCAGAAATCCTAACATCTGCTTCAGCTGTGCTCCGACATCATAAAAAACAAACAGGCCCTGATAAACATCAGGATTAGCATTGCATCATGGCTGTGAACGTTTTAGGACACCCTTCCCTCTCCTACCTGTGGTTTCATGGATGGGGAAAGACAGCGTGTTGTCCAGATAGCGTCTGTGTGCGGGAGCAGAGAGGAGCAGAGACGTTTAACTCTCCGAGAACCTGCCGCCTCCTGCCCTATTCGAAAGTCTTTATTATTATTATTATTATATATAACAGCAGATATTCGGGCTGAATGGAGCAGTGTGCCCCAGTGTCATGAACACTGGCGCCGTGGAGAGCGCACGCGTGTGTGTGTGTGCACACCTACCTGCAGCCACACACACTTATGCACTCCGCCATCAAAGTGGGGCTGTAGGAGGCACAATATTATTCGTGTCAGCTGCGGCCAGATTTACGGCGGCGGGTTTTACACGAAGCCGTAGAGGACAAGCCGTAGTTGTTGGACTCGCAGGAGTGGCTCACTAAAAATGGTGTGGAGTCTGCAGGTCCCAGACCCGTCTCCACCGGCCTGTGTGAACCTCCAGGGCTCCTGTGTGGTGTGACATGGGAACTCAACAGGGTGTTTTTGTCCCCTTCTCTGATGTCATGGAGGACCATTATGTGCTTTCTCGTCCTAGACGATCCCTCGACCTGTTCGCCACCAGACGAGGTGTGGTTGCCATGGTGCTAGTGACTGAGAGCGAAATGTCTGGTTTTATTGTTTTGCACCTTCGCTTCAGGTCTTTACTCTCCAGTCTGAAATCAAGTACTTACCACATACATGCTTCCTCTCAGCAGACGGGCTGATCCCGGATCAGCGTCCTTCTCCGCATATTTTTCTGTTTATTTGAACTTGGCCAGCAAAAGCTGATCCTGGACCAGCATTCTTGCTCGGAGAAGGGCCGGGGTTTGGGATGGGACTGAGAATGACGTCAGCACTTTAAAGGTTCTTAAAATAGCTCCACCTCCCCCCCTCCACCCTCCGCACCGCCCGTCTGGCCACACACTCCCACTCAGCTCTTACTTCCTCCTGTTGGCCTCCGCCACCGGCGTGTCGTGCGCATGCTGTCTGGCCCCCTCCCCCGCCGGGTGCCTCACGACAGGGAAATACCCACCAATCGCATTGTGTGAATGGAGCCTTTATTCTCGCGCTTAAAGGTATGATCAGCACTTCTTCCTTTTAGCTAAAGCCACCAATGAACTTCAAGGCCGTTCGTTTCGGGCTTGTGCTGCCTAAACCAGCACCAGCTCTGCTCTTCTGCACCAGCTCTGCCTCACAGAGTTTGCACACATTCACAAACCGAGCTGGTGAATGTCTGTACGAGCTTGTGAAAGGTGGTAAGAGATACGTTGGGCTCGGGGCCAGTTATCCAAGCTTTGTGTACACTTAAGTACTGAAACATTCCCCTCCATTATGTAACACCCTCACAGAGACACTAAGACGTGACGATAAAGATCACAGATCATTCTAAATGTTTATTACAAACCTTGTCGAATGATGGGCAGCAAGTCTGTGATATGGCCATTATGAGAGAGTATGCAAGTGTGTGTGTGTGTGTGTGTGTGTGTGGCACATTCCTCGTCCCTCCCGCCAAAGGCCCTTGAGAGTTATCAGCTCATCGGGGATGTGGAGGAGATCCGGCCGTGCAGAGACATCCAATCAGCCGGCAGAAACGGGAGGAGATGCGTGCGGTCCACAGAAGGCCACGTCGCCCGGGCGCCGCTCCTCGGGACCAGACTGAGCATGCCCAGCCTCCGCCGACCTCAGCGTCTGGAGGAGCCTGCTGACCTCGTCTTCAGTTACCTCGTCTGCGCAGAACATGCCAGACAGTTTACAATAAGCAAACAAAACATTTCCACGTTAACAACTTTGCCTCATGACCGTTTTACCAGCAGAAAATGAAACGTGATACCCAGGCAAAGAAAAACAAACGTGGCTCCCTATTCCAGGATATCATATGACGCGCACACGGCATAACCACTCCAGCTGTGTAGAAGATGCAACCCAGAGACGTCCCAGAAGGTCCGCGGCCCCAGCTCGGACGCACGGACCTGTCTGCTTGAACTGTAGGGATGGAGCCTCCATCTTTGGGCCAAACCTGATCTCGGATCAGTTCTCTGTAGCCTTGTCCTCATCGTGGTGGATACCCTCCATATTTACCACAGATGTCACCACGTGACTGTGGTACTCATAGAGACTATTACTATTCTGAGCTAGTACAGCCCTGACACGACTGCCTTTCCCCATTCAGCCCTGGAAGCTACGATAACACCAGCTGACCAACAAAGGACGTGAGCGTCTCCTTCTTGCTCAGCGCCGCGCCCCAATGCCGAGACGCGCTACGTCCGAACGCAACCCTTAAAAAGAATTCCGGGACTTACAGGATTTCTACATTTAATTGTCTTTGTATGTCTGTAACAAAGCATAAAGGAAGCAAAATATATTTCTCAACTTTTCCCAAAACGCCACGGATGTCAGTTGTATTAGTATCTGGGTGTGGAATGAGCTGAGGCCATGGAAACTATCAGATACGTCATTTGTCACAGTGTCGGTTTTCCTGACTGGGAAATTTGTGTGTAAACTGACACTGGTGTGTGAAAATGACTAACAAACAGTGACACCCGAGTTCAGTGCACATTCCTAGCAGCACATGGAATCTCTACATGGTTGAGCAATGGCAGTGAATTTGTCTGCTATTATGCAGGACACGTCCTGACCACAAGCAATGAGCCCTCTCCATCCAACACTGCAGTTAAATATGCAGTTTTAGAAATTAATTTGCTGAGATGTTTGTTTTTTTTGCCATTCCCTTTCTCATGTGTTCCATTATAAATACATTTAAAAGCCAGAATTTCAGATTACCAAGAAAGTATATCAGAAAATAGCATAACTGTAAATAAGCATTGCAAGTTGACAGGTTAGTGAATGCTGCAGTTTAACAGGTCAGTGTGATTTCTATCAAAAAAATATCAAAAAGTGCAATACTCTTCCCTTTTTTATAAATCACTTAACTCAAAGAACAACTCAAAAGTAGCTATCTTTGACTGCACACATTAAAAGTAATTATTTTAATTTCATTGTGGTTCAATAAAAAGAACATTCCTCAAAACTCTGCACAAATGTCAAATCACCCAGGTCAAGCTCACCAAGCCCCCATAACTGCGGCCCCTCTCACAGTTCCCCCGCTTTTAAGTGAGACTATGACGCACTCAGAGTTCAGGTGGGTCCCTTAATTGTCCTGTCACTTTGTATATCACCCTTGACTTAGTGGGCATAGATGTCTGCTCACAGTATATAAATAGTGTAATGTACCTGGAAAACTAATTTCCATGGAAATAGTAGGTAATTATGGAGTACTCACCACATCTGCTCCTACTAATTAGCTATTAGTTGTACATAGTGAAACCATTTTCCTATATAACCAACTGACCTGATAGGTATGTGAACGTGTTTATGAGCATGGGTGTGTGCCCGTCCTTTCTGCCTTGTAGCGGTGCAAATGAAAATCCCTCTATTGCATTTACCGTTTTTGTTATTAATTTTCCCTTTGGTCTGCCTAAAGCAGCGATATTTATCATTCTCAAGGCCTGAGAGTTGTTATGTAGGAGACCTTTGCTCAGCTCTTGTGTCTTTCTACCAGAAGTGGGCACTATCTGTCATCACGCAAGTATTTAATGCTTAATGTGGTTTGTAATGAGGCAGTGAACCTGCAGACCTACTGTAAAAGACATTTCCACAGAGGAGTCAGGGTTGGGGTTAGGGTCAGGGTTAGGGTCAGTGTTAGGGTTAGGGTTAACGTCAGGGTTGGGGTTAGGGGTTAGGGTCAGGGTCAGTGTCAGGGTTAGGGTCAGTGTTAGGGTTAGGGTTAACGTCAGGGTTGGGGTTAGGGGTTAGGGGTTAGGGTCAGTGTTAGGGTTAGGGTCAGGGTTAGGGTCAGGGTTAGTTCGGACTATAGGCCCATTGTCAATTCGCCTCGTATCCTTCTTCTTTAACTCCATTCTCTATCTCTACCCCTGGTCTGGGGGCTTGTGTACCCAGTGCCTGTGGCCAGTACAAGGTTCATCTTGCTTTCTGGATAGGAAAAACTACCATCTAGGCCAAAATAATATGCTTGATATATTTGTATTTTCTGCCTGGGTTTATTTTAAGGAGGCTGTGACGCATATACAGCAATCCAGGTATTTTTTCTCTGTCAACATGGCTGCTTCCATCTTATAGTTGTTGACAAGTCATGTTCTGGGAAAAGAGAATGAAGCTTATTGAGAGGCCTTTCCAATATTTTACAGGAAGCTGGCGGAGGGACAAGAGACTGATTTACTGTGAGGGGCCCCGCATTGAAGCTTTAGTGGTATTTTTGAGTAAACAGTGCAGATAGCACATTTTTGCACACCAAATCAACATTCAACAATCAACAATAAATACCAGTGTTCCAAACCTTACCGCTGGCTCAGGGGAGAGAAACACCGTGCCAAACGAACTAGTGTTAACTGAGGAGAACTTCCTTAACTTCTCCAACAAACACACAACACCAACCCAGCCCCTAAGCTTGCTGGTATTTGCCGGGGAATACTGGCACGGTATAGCACAGGCCTGAGTGGCCAGCGACGCTGACTGACAAATCACCTGCTTTTTCATGAATTTATGTAAATATATGTACCGTCTGTCACACAAATCCACCTTCGCTTGGATTTATTCTGCGTCACCTGACCTAATAATCTGGTTCTGTGTTCGGCGTTATTAGCAGGGAGGTCAAGACCTTGGAGACCAGCAAGCTTCTGCCGCCAACAGAAGTGCTTCTGTTCAGATCAGCAGTGGGTGCAGGTGACAGCCTCTAAACCTGCTGTCAAATAGCTGCCTTTCCACCGGCCTGACTGTTAACACCCCACAGCGAGCCCTGTTGCCCCCAGTGATTAGTCATCCTGACAGCTCCCCTAATTCACCACTTTCTCTGGCCATGACAAACTTATTTCCACACCTCTCGACCCACCCGGTGCTCGACAGTTGTGGGCCTCTCCACCATAAAAGTCGAAGAGAGGGAAAAGAGGCGTGCTCTCCAGCGAGACCAAGCCCGGGATCGTTCTACTGGCCGCAAGAAGCTGTCTGTCACTCAGGGGGCGGGGTCATGTTCACACGTGCATCGACTGCTCGCAGCCGAGTGACTCATAAGTAAGTCATTCCATGCCACGGTGAAGGGGGAGGGGAAGGCAACGTTTCACTAATCAACACGTTAGCATTGTTGCGGCATGCGCGAACACAACTACAAAAGGCAGTGTTGGGAAATCCCGAGCGTGTGGGAGTAATGTTTAAACGACTCCAGTTTGAGTTTACGCATTACATGTGCCTTGTGCTGTAATTCTGTTCACTAGTACACATGACCAGGTGATCTCGGGGACCTGGGGCAGCTCGACATTACTCTGACAGGAAGACCTTTGAAATCTGCTCTCTGAATGAACAAATCCCTTCGTCCGATCTCTTCTCCACCTGATTATGTGGACTGCTACTATGACCCAGACCCACAGCACCCACCAGCAGTTACGGAAAAAACAAAAACCGTGACAAACCCGACGAATGAGCCGCCGCAAATCACACGTCCCGCGTTGCAATTACCCCTGTTTACTCCCGCGGCGATTACATCACTCAGGATGCAGAGCGCAAGACGAGACTTGTTCAGGCAACGGAGCGTCCCGACGAGAGATTGACGGCGAGATGCGGATTGCGCGCGCTCGCGACGTTTCGCCTCGGCCCGCCGACAGGAAGCGAGAGGCTGCGCACCCGGGCGATAAAGGTCACGTCGGTGCGGGACGTGGCTGTGCAGCCGATCCGTATCGCAGCGTGAACTGCGTGAGGTATGACACCGTAAAGGTATGACAGCGACATCATTAGAGGTTCCTGTTTTTACAAATCATGGCAGCTGCCTTGTGCATGCTGTAACTTTTAGGATAGTACACACATTTATTTTGTTTTATTGATTCAGTTATTTGCTTATGTATATAGATAAGGCTCTGGTCTCTGTTACGCTTCCCTGCAGAGTGAATGAACAAAACAGAACAAAAGCAAAATCTAAATCAAATTCATATTCGCTCATTTGCTGTGACCACTCTTGGTCTTCCAAACAGCATCAGTTCTTGTAGGTACACTTGCAAACAGGTTTTGACTTTGACAGGGAGGCTGTTCATCTTGTAGAACTCAACTCAGACCTTCTGTGGATGCAGTTTTGCACAAATGCTTCTGTAACTTCATGTAATTCGGTGATGCTGAGATCAGGGCATTAAGATCAGGGCATTAAGATCAGGGCATTAAGATCAGGGCACTAAGATCAGGGCATTAAGATCAGGGCATTAAGATCGGGGCACTAAGATCGGGGCATTAAGATCAGGGCACTAAGGATTTGTGATTTCCGATGGCAAGGCATTAATGCTAATGGACATTGTATTAATGCCATTGCAAGTTGTTGCTATGGCAGCAAAGGAATTACCAACTTCAAAGAAAAAGAACTGACCAACTCTTGGAACTTTAGAACCTCATGGAATGTGATGATTTAAACATTTACTCACATCCTACTAATTAAGAAACACTTTGCACCTTCCTGTTTCTCTTGAAATTTTGTATATTTTAATATCTTATTACTTGGAACTTATCTTACTAAAGTACACTAGTTTATATATATATATACTGTATATACATCATGTATATACAAAGAAGCGCTATTTCAATTTAAAAGTTTACATTCAATCATGCAAGTATTTAAAAAAGAATGAAATAATGTTCATGTTGCCCTGATCTTGATGTCCCTGCACTTTCGGTCGTATCGTGCTGATTTATGATGTTATTGGTACAGGTCATTTCCAAATCCTAATCCTTTCACCAGCTGCAGTGTCTCTGGTTTGTAGCTTCCTGCTGCAGGGTGACCTGAGTTCTTCAGCTGTGACCCCGCAGGTAAGAGCAGAGGAGGTGCCGTGCTGAACGCTCACCCCCGTGAAGGTCCGCGCCACGAAGCTGCTGAATCAGAAGGCCCGTCGCACTCGCGAATGTGGCCTTTTTTCGCCACGCTGTAACTCCTGTCTTTATGAGAGCCTGGCACTACTGTCTCAGACGCTTTTGAGCGCATAGGCAGATGTAAAAAAATACAAGCGCTGATTTAATATTAGGCAAGGCAGCAAGGCCATCAGGGGGATCTCTGGTGTTCTGCTATCATCTAGCACCAGCGTGGAGGGCCACTAGAGCGCACCGCGTGGGTGATTAGTGAACGGCCCTCGGCCTGCCGTAACGTATGTGCTTCATTTACAGCTTGTGGGTTTCTTCACCTCGTGCTCCATGAAGCGGTGATGGGGTCTGGCTGGGCCAAATTATACAAAAAAAACCCTCCTGATGGTGTAATCAGCAATCAGAACAGGCGAGCCAGATGTTGGCGGCCTGTTTTAGCATTGGCAGTGGGGTGTAGGGCTAGACGGGGGCGTGGCCTTCATTTGCATGTGGTAAGAGGAGGAAGAAGTTGAGAACTGACACCCAAATATTATGAAAACCCCGTCTGCCCCTATAAGAGTACAATCCCCCCCATGAGAGTACAACCCCCCCATGAGAGTACAACCCCCCCTATGAGAGTACAACCCCCCCTATAAGAGTACAGCCCCCCCATGAGAGTACAACCCCCCCCATGAGAGTACAACCCCCCCCATGAGCGTACAACCCCCTATAAGAGTACAACCCCCATGAGAGTACAACCCCCCATGAGAGTACAACCCCCTATAAGAGTACAACCCCCATGAGAGTACAACCCCCCCCATGAGAGTACAGCCCCCCTTAAAGGGGACAGCCCCCGTAAGAGTACAACCCCCCATGAGAGTACAACCCCCCCATAAGAGTACAGCCCCCCCTATAAGAGTACAACCCCCCCATGAGAGTACAACCCCCCCTATAAGAGTACAGCCCCCCCTATAAGAGTACAACCCCCCCCATGAGAGTACAACCCCCCCTATAAGAGTACAACCCCCCCATGAGAGTACAACCCCCCCATGAGAGTACAACCCCCCCTATAAGAGTACAACCCCCCATGAGAGTACAACCCCCCCATGAGAGTACAACCCCCCTATAAGAGTACAACCCCCCCATGAGAGTACAACCCCCCCATGAGAGTACAACCCCCCCTATAAGAGTACAACCCCCCTATAAGAGTACAACCCCCCCATGAGAGTACAACCCCCCCCCCTATAAGAGTACAGCCACACGTGGTTATTTATTTCCCTTTCACATTGGGGCAGAAGGGAGACTTTGGCAGGGGCCACATTGGCCTTTAGGCAACTGTCCCGATCACAAGTGAATGCGTCTCTCGCGCTGCACTGGATGCCTGACTCCCCAGATCACCTTCCAGGGCTGAACATGAACCAAGCTGCTGCTCCTGAGTGTGCAAAGTCCACCGTGCAGAACACAGCAAAGGGCACGTCAGATAAGCCATAAAAGCATCGTAGGGCCAGAACATAGCAAAAATGCCTTCGAAATGGCTTGTAATTGAAGCTTCTCTTCTCTTTTGTTAAATCGTGCAGCTCGTTTTGTTTTATCCAGCCTGGAGCAGTGACATCGAGAGCCTCGTTATCTGCTCTACCTCCGGGATTCTTGCCGCTAGTTCACTGTGGCTCTGGGTCACGCCAGGCGCCTCTGTTGATTCAAAGCAGAAAACCTGAAAAAGCAGAATAGCCCCCTCTGTCACTTTGGGACTTTTTTACTAAAAGCACCTTTAGTTTAAGAAACGCTACACATGCCTCGTGTAGGCCATTCCTTACGGAGGTAACTGCATCTAAATGCAGGTAAGCGACTCCGTCTGTCCCTGGGCCAAGACCAGGAGAGGACATGAAGCAAACAGTCCAAAGTGAAATGGGCCATGACTGGGTGTTTCTCTGCGTTTCTCTTTTATTGCTCTTGGAGAAAAGAAAGAGAAAAGGCATAAATTGACCTCCGAGTTCTGGAAGCGCTTCAGATGCACCAGAACTTTTGGTAAGCGTCGGGGAAATTGATTCATTGTTTTTTTCTATTGGACATTAAGTCCGGTTGATGGTCTCCCTTAACCCCAAGTGAGCAATGATTTTAATGCAAGTTTCTCTCCAAACCTTTCCGGATTCATGTTGTATCCTATTCTAGAATATTCATTCCAGTGAGCGGTGCCCAAGTCTGATCCTGGTGATCTATAGCCCTGTGGAGTTTAGCTCCAACACTGATCTAGCACACCTGCCTGTATCATTAAGATGCTACTGGACTTGATTAACTGGATCGGGTGAGCGAGATTAGGGTTGGAAGTAACCTCAGAAGGCTGGCAGGTCACCAGCATTTGGTCATTCTGTATGTGAGGGAAATCATAGACATCTTAGGTATTTCAGCACACTGGCATGTAACTATAAGGGCAACAGTGCTTAGGAGGTCAATGGGAAGAATGTCAGTTTTAACCGTAAAGTCATAATTTCCTTTCATATCAGTTGTGATGGAATACGGAAATAAAACTACATAAGTCACTGTCCAATTACTTCAATATCACAGCACCAATCCTGCCAGTTATACTCTTGGTTTGGCAAATGGATATTTGACATCCTCTAAATAATTCTGATTGTATGTGTGAATAAAACTGTCAGTACAACCTTTGGATAAACGTTATATTCCATTTTATATTCAAGCTTCATGCACCTGGCTCCATTTTTAATGAAATTTAATGAGGCTAACATATGTTATTACACTACAGCAGTTTTACTGTGTTTATAAATAATTACGTGCCCCTTATGTGCCAAGGCTTTTGAAATCCCTCCTTTTGTAAAGGTCAAGTCCTTATAGAACCAAATGGTAATCAACAAATCTCTGCAAATCCGCATTTGCAGGTGAATTATTAGTCCGTGAATGTGATGGCACATGCATCACATCCCAGGCGTCTCCCACAGGGCTCATGGTTAAAGTGGAAAAGAGGCTCTTAGCTCATATTCATGCAGATGAGGGTCCTGCTCTCCTGGGGTCTGCGCAGACACAGATCCTGATGGCTCCCACAACTGCCTACAGCAGCCCCAGTGCTCTGGGATTCTCATCAGCGACCTGACCAGGACCAGGTGATGGACAGCACAGAGGAGAGGGGGTGGGCCTGCGGGGGCGGGGCCTAACAGAGGGCTCCTCCCCTTTCTCCCCAGCCCTCTGAACATGTAGCTCTGCATGGAAGAGCCACGTCTATGCGAGCGTAAACAGAAGCGGGACAGAAGCCGTTCTCATTAGGATATTAGGATAATTAGGATAGCAAACATCTTATCTCCATATTTGTATTCATATTATTTTATACTTATAACCTCTAAACTTGAAAATATAAGAGCCCTTTGTACATATATATGTTTTTTGTATTTCTTTGAGTTTTTGTATTCTCTATTGACTATTTATGCCTGTGTCTTTGTGTTATTATCTTTTCACTGCACTGGAGAAGCAGTCGTACAGTGCTTGGTTATACTATACAACCTTGCATTGGTATAATGACAAAGTTGAACTGAACCCAATGGTTTCTTCGTGCAGATAGATGAAGGTGATGAATGTTACATGAAGCTGTGATGAAGCTTAAATGAATACTTCCCCAAAATGTGAACGTGGTTAAAAAGGAATGAATATCAACATGTATTAAATTACCATTATTTAGTTTGTATATATCAAGTAGCAATTGCTTTTACTCTGTAGCAGTCCTACAGTGAGAACACTCAAGACTAAAATAACTGATGCTGATGCACCAATAGATCTGTCAATCATCATCTGACCTTTCAACCTTCATAACCTGCAGCTCACCGACTCTCTCAATGACCAGCACTGGTCCACAATCAACCAAATTATTCATCCAACATGAAACCAATGTTCTAGTAGAATCCAAATCAAAGGTTTTCACCTGAAAATGATACAGTTTATCTTAACATGCGTCCTCAGCTTCTTCTGAGCATATTGATGAGACGTAGCTGATGAGATTCAGCCTGGACATACAGCAGACCACAGTAGTGACCTTGGGTAGCGAGGTCCATACAGCACCCACTGGTGCAGGAGAGCATGCTTGAAGTTCAGGGTGAGGAGAACAAGGAGACAAAGATGGATGTGAAGATAAAGCAGCAGGATGCCAGAGAGGAAGATGGATATATGCCCACTGCGCCAGTGGAGACTGTAATGGAGAGTGTGAAAGGGAAGAGGAGAAGGAGTTGGAAAGTGAAGAAGAAGCAGGAACTTGAGAGAGCTGACATGGATGCACAGAAGCTAGTGGATCTAGAGAGAGAGGGAGACATTTGAAAGAGGGGGGAAGAAAAGGAGAAGAAAGGAGGAGATGGATCTGCTGAGATAGCAGTCCGAGAGAACAAGACGGAGACACAGCATGCTTGTACTTCTGTCATTTACACGCTGGTATCTGCTGATCTCCAGATGATCTTAATCATCTGTTCCTCCTTCAGAGGTGCTCCACACACTCCTGATGTTTGTCTCCACTCCTCTTCTGCTGCTCCTTTTCTCTCATTCGTTTCTCTCCCTTACTTCTTCTTCGGCCAGTCTGACTTTCTGGACCTTCTCGTACTTCTCCAGAGCATCCAGAGCTTCTGTTCCTCGTCACCCTTCTGGGCCCCTAGCATATTTTATGGGATTAACAGACTACGCCAGTGTCTTTATCAGAATGAAAACGAGCGGGATTGTGCTTCTGTTCCAGGCTTGGACTACGGACATGGCGTAATTTACACATCACGCCGCTCTTATTTATGGCACGCTGGAAGGGGAGAGAGGACACGGGTGGGTGTGGGGGATGTTATAGCTACAACGGCTATAAATTAAAAGCCGCAGAAACAGCGAAAGAAAAAAGAAAAGAAGTTAAAGAAACGTAATAGCAGTGCTGTTTAAAGGTGAAAAGAGGAAGAGTGAATGGCACTGGCCCTCTAAGATCAATTGTGTCTCCCTTAAGGAGGGTCCACGTCCACAGCTCCTCCCCCTCCCCCCAACTACAACACGCCCCCTTAAAACACACACAAAGATGTGAGCCCTGGGTACTGTTAAATGTGTTATTTCTTGAAGGAAAGAAGAATTAGTTGACGATGAAGGAATTATAAAATACTATGCAAAGAATTACACATTAATACATCACAATACACAAGTTACATGTACAATTTGCATAGATTTGAACATTTGTATCCCCATGTTGGAACAAACTGGCCCAGGTTGATCCAACATGGAGATTTGACCTGCTCACCTCTCATTAGTTAATTAGTTAATTACTACATCAGTTTCTTCTGAGTCTTGTGTGTGTGATCCTCTTTTGTTTAGGCTAATATTTGAAATATTAAGCTGATATCCAAAATGAGTTCTCGCCTTAAAGAAGCGTATCTCCATGTTTCCTCTCAGTAAATGTGGTAAGGCCTGTCCTAAGACGACAGAGAGCTCAGAAGCCTTTGATTTTGCATGGGTCTAACTTGCAAATTCACTTCAGTTTTGTTCTGTTTCGCTGATATTATCCTTCTTATCTGTAAAATTTAAATTTGGAGTGAAACATTAACATATTTATGAATTGCATTGGCCTGGTAAATGGTTCCAACTAGATATTCAGTATCCCACAGCATTATAAGAACAGAAAAGTAACTGGTTACATGTTTAACATCTTTGAGACTTGGTTCTATTTTTTTAAATAGAACCTTTGTCAAGTCAGTGAAATACATGCAATATAAATCATGTTTATGCAAGATATGTAAATTGAAGTGCGCAGAATTGTGACCTTGATTCGTTGATTTTGCGTCTGTCAGCACAGTGCTCCAATGATGTTGATTTAGCTCTGCTGGGGCCGTGACACGGGGTGGCTGTGTTAAAGGCGGGATGGAGCGTTCCTCAGACAGGGGGGCTTTACGAGTCTGTCCTGCGCCCCTCCCCAATTGAATTAATGAAGCAAGGAGGCCCATGAGTGCCGCAAGCCCTTCCACCGCAGGTCACCAGGACTCTGGAAAACTCAAACCCACGAGCCTCGCAGGACTTGCTGCCAAAAGGAATATTTACCAAACGGCCGTGAATCACTGTTTTGTGAGGGTTTCCCCTTCAACGATCGATGCCTAAATCATAAACCCGCATAATGAAATTCATGTCAAAGCGTGACGTTTTAAATATCTGTCGCACCGAGGCCAGCGGTCAGGATGTCAGCCTCGGTTTTATTCCTATGGTTCCTGCGGAACTATGGCAACAGACGTCCCTCTGGTTATTCGGATTTCCCGGGGAGGGAAAGAGCCTCTGAGAATACAGCAGTTGATCTGAAATGAAAGTGACCCTAAGAGCTAGCGTGAGTGCAACAGCACTGGGAGTTTGCCTTCAAAATGAAATCAAACAGTATTTTACCCCTCTTGGCCTAAGGACGTGGAGAGCTGGACTTTTTAAACAGGCAACACAGTGGCTGCCTTTCATTTCTGATGGCCTCCTACCTGTGGGGACCGCTACCTTTTCAGACCTTGGCTTCGGTGAGAGGCGCCAACAGAAATGCAGGTTTGGTGCCACTGGCCGCCAGGCGGAGGGTCTATGCCCCCTCTGCCCCGTCCCTCTCCTGGGGAGGCTGCACCAGGGGTGAGAGGGCTAAACCAAGTTTTCAAAGACAGACAGATAGAGAGAGAGAGAGAGAGAACAATGGGGAGGGAGGTATATATATTAGACATGCTTTATTGTTCTACCTGTGCATGAATGTAGATATTCTTTTATTCTCTTTTGCTTACACTGTCCTAAACACAGGCAAACGATTATTTTTTTTCATGATAATTATTATCTATTCAGTATATATTTTTAGGATGTTCTCGGTTGTAGATTTTACCCCTAGAAACTGCCCAGGCCCTTAATATAAAATAATTACATATGGGAAATTAAGGGAAATTTAGTTTCATTATTTTCTGTCCCATTCTGAGCTCATTTCAACATTCTACCTCACACGAAGGTAGATAACTCCTCCCTCACACCCACCAGCCGGCCCACCTGACGGCAGATAACTCCTCCCTCTGCCCACCAGACCCCCCACCTGACGGCAGATAACTCCTCCCTCTGCCCACCAGCCCGCCCACCTGACGGCAGATAACTCCTCCCTCTGCCCACCAGACCGCCCACCTGACGGCAGATAACTCCTCCCTCTGCCCACCAGACCTGACCAGACCTGGCTCTGCCCACAGATAACCCGCCCACCTGACGGCAGATCCCTCCCTCTGCCCACCAGCCCACCTGACGGCAGATAACTCCTCCCTCTGCCCACCAGCCCACCCACCTGACGACAGATAACTCCACCCTCTGCCCACCCTCTGCCCACCAGACCCCCCCCCCACCTGACGGCAGATAACTCCTCCCTCTGCCCACCAGCCCGCCCACCTGACGGCAGATATCTCCTCCCTCTGCCCACCAGCCCGCCCACCTGACGGCAGATATCTCCTCCCTCTGCCCACCAGACCCCCCCACCTGACGGCAGATAACTCCTCCCTCACCCCAGCAACCCGCCCAACCAACAACCTCGTCCAAATTGCTTAAGCCTGTCCAAACACACCTACCCAGCAGCACGACCTCCCTTTACCCTTTCACCTTTCTCGACTTCCATCAAACTATCCTTTGCTTATTTCACCTATTTAAACCTCGGCAGTAAGGATTTAACGTGGCACGTACAGGGTAATGAGGAGCGTCTGACCTCTCCTCCACAGCCATTCTCCTGCACGAAAACCCCAAAGAGCAACTCTGAATTTTTTGCTTTCTTCAGCAGTAGTGACCAAGTTCCCCTGTAGGGCAGAGTTAAACCAGCCTTTAAAATAACCTGCTTATCTGAACACTGAGATTTATTTTTGTTTTGTGGCTTTATTTGCCTGTGTTGTATATTTTTCTGTATTCCACTGGACACTGGTTTCTCACACAAGTCCCTTGTAATGACACATAAGGGCTATTCATCACTCTCATTAGTCCTCAGTCATTAAAAGACCCCTGTTATATTTACCTGGACAGACCATATGGACAGAAAGCATACGGTATAGAGCTGTACTATCTTGGAACAGTCCAAATGGCCAGTATAATAGCCGAAATAGGCTTTAAGCTGTAAACCTTCATTAACAGTGGTGATAAAGCATTAAGTTACTTTTAACAAATAAATGGAGGCCTACAGTGCACAGTAGCCGCTCTTTTAGTACGTAATATAAACTATGTAAGATGGACTGTATAGCCCACTGGGGTTTGACTCCCCCTAGTGGAACATGTTTTAAACATCTTCCCTGAAGACCTGTCAGACTCCAGACAAGGGCCTTAGTCATACTGGAGTCCCCCTTCACCACATGGGAATCATTTACATCAATAATATGCATTGCTGTCTATATGTGTGCGTAGGTCTGTACATATTATTCCCCTATTCTAATAAGCAAAACATCAGATGGTAGGTTTATCACGGTAGCTGTAACTAGAAATAACAAGGCTCGCATTTAAAATGCTGATGAATAATCAACAGCTGATGAATAATCAACAGCTGATGGGAGGAGCTATGACGATCTGCTGCTTTTTGTCTGTGAAAGCAGGAAAACACTCAGGGTGCAGTGTGGCTCTCCGTCCAGTACAGGGAGAGATGTCCAGACAACTAATGACAGTTGGATAGAGAAAAGTGACACCACCAAGAACTGCACCACCTACGTGCAAAGCATGCGTGCGTACGAGTGCTTGCGTGCGTGTGGGTGTATCAGTAGGCATGTGTTTCTAGTGTGTGTGGTTGGGGGTAGGAGTGAGTGTGTGTGTGTGTGTGTGAGAGAGAGAGAGAGAGAGAGAGACTAATGAAAACACCACATCGTCTGAGGCCCATTAGAGCTCTTTCCGTTTAATTCTTGCACCTGGGGAGTAATTAATTAGCCAGTCACAGTGGGCCAGGGTCTCGCGCCACATGGTCCTGCACAGCGTCCCGTGGTCCTGCACAGGGTCCCGTGGTCCTGCACAGGGTCCCGTGGTCCTGCACAGCGTCCCGTGGTCCTGCACAGCGTCCCGTGGTCATGCACAGCGTTCCGTGGTCATGCACAGCGTCCCGTGGTCATGCACAGGGTCCCGTGGTCCTGCACAGGGTCCCGTGGTCATGCACAGCGTCCCGTGGTCATGCACAGGGTCCCGTGGTCCCACAGGGTCCCGTGGTCCTGCACAGGGTCCCGTGGTCCTGCACAGGGTCCCGTGGTCATGCACAGCGTCCCGTGGTCATGCACAGGGTCCCGTGGTCCTGCACAGGGTCCCGTGGTTATGCACAGGGTTCCGTGGTCATGCACAGGGTCCCATGGTCATGCACAGCGTCCCGTGGTCATGCACAGGGTCCCGTGGTCATGCACAGGGTCCCGTAGTCCTGCACAGGCTGGTAGGGCAGCTCATGTCTGCGTTATGTAAATTGGGATTAATTTCGGGGGCTTCGTTGCGGTGCGATGTTATTTTCAATGAAAACAATCCCCAGGGTCTTGCTTAAGTAAGAAGAGGCCGCGTGGTCACATCCCACCGTCGTTCAGAATCATTTCAGCTCATTACAGCCCCCTCTCAAACCCCCTCCC